>OVBE01004183.1:0-24658 GCA_900406425.1 Iberis pinnata | reverse complement strand
AATAAATGTAATTGTAATATATATATATATATATATATATATATATATATATATTATCTTCTTGTGTATTCCTCCAAAAATATCATTTACTTCCACAATTTATTTTTATGCAACTATTTCTCTAGTTTCTCTAACTTTTATTATTCCACTAATTTTTGTTATATCTACCATAATTCTTCTCATTCTACTGAATTTTTTCTATCACTACCATTTGCACCCTATATTTTATATTTGTTTCTATGAAATATTACGAATATCCAAATTTTCGGACCGAAACAAAGCAAATAATGAATCAAAACGATCCTAGTTATAATATTGTTGATGTTAGCTTCTCTGTTACTTTCAACCTAAAATAACCTAATAAGTATGCAAAAACAGTTTTAAACATTATGTAAAATACTGAAAACCCTTAAACATTTAGATGTAGGCGAAAAATTGAATTTTTATATAGGTCATTTCAATCTCATTTTTTAAATAATTAGTTATTTAAAACTATATTTTTATTGATTTAATCATTTTTCTTTTAAAAAATCAACAGTAATGAAAGATAAACAATGATTTGTAGAAAATATAACAATTTAATCAATATAAAATACGTGATTCAAATGACTATATTTAAAAATTAAAGGTTTAAATGAGGTTTTAAAATTCAAGATTTTTAAAATATAAATATGAAAATTAAAAAAAATTGAATAAAGTAAAAATTTTCATGATTTTTTCCCCTAAACGACGTAGAGAATTCGGAGTTCTAATTTATTTCAACTTAAAAAATAAGGGGAATTTGCCATCAAATTGACTTATTTAATGTGTATAAATTTTATGATAGAAATATTAAAGTTTTCAAGAAGGAGCTTGTGATTACATTCTTGTAAAAATGTATAGCAATCGCATAAGGTGGTTCCTTAACAAGGACGAGTACAATGGGATTATCTTGAAGGGGTTGTTCTATCATGATGAAGGTGGATTGTGGTGGATGTGGATTGATGGAACCGTGTTGATAGTTGAACTAGAGATCAGAGCAGATGATCGGCGACAAGTGTTGTTTTTTGGGACCAATTGCATGGCGTTGTGATGGGAGTCTCAACCTCATTGCTTAGACCCGGTGGAGATGTAGGGTTGGTGGTGCCGTCTCTCGATGACTATTGGGGAAAGACTCTTGTGATATTGACTTGGACACATGGCCAAGTTTTCTATCACATGCTTCCACGAATCATATTTTGCTATTTAGGCTATGTTTGTATTTTTTTTAACTATATTGTTTTGTCTTTGTTTTATTAAAGTAGTCATCAAGTTAGTTATTTAAGTGTTACGGAACAAATCTCGTGGGATGTGCATCCTGAAACATATTAGTAGCTAGAGAAAAGAAAGTAAAAGCAATTTTTGTAGTAACGACGAGCAAAATGGANGGGGGGGGGGGGGGTTGTGAGAGTTTTTGTATCGCTTTATACCAAAATTAGGAAATTATGATTTTTTCTAACCTAAAAAAATACTAGATTTTATTATCATAATTATGATATAAAGTATGGGTGCTAGATTATCTCAGGTTAGTTGTTTTATGTTTTATAATTTTTATTATTGTAGAAACACAAATTTTGAAGGGTGTATTCTTTTTTTTTTTGTCAAACCGCATATCATTACGTGATAAGATGAATCTTACAGAGAGTTCACGCTTCTTAAATCCATTATTGATAAAGAGTCTGCTTTATAGTTTTCAGATCGAGGGATAAAGTAAAGCTTGTTATGAAGCAAATTGTAGTTGAGGATAGAGACTAGAGTTTGAGAGTCTGAAAGAATAGCAATCTCCCGACGTCCGAGCTCGAGATAAGACCTTAATGCATTGAGGATACAATGTGCTTTAGCAGAAAGAGCCGAGAAGCATGACCTGAGTGAAACAGAGCGAGACTCCAAATGACGTCTGTCATGGTCTTTAAAACACCAGCCTAAACCACCCAAGGGGGAAGTTGCGCTCCAAGCAGCATCCACAAGACAATAAGAACATGCAGGCAAGTCTGGTAATTTCCACAAAGATGCAGACGAAAAAGGACTATAACTTTTAATATTAGCATATTCTCAAGCTCTTGCTTCTTGTATCGATTTCATAATTATCTCTATTGTGGAGAATGAGTTAGGAGTGAAGATCAATATGTTTCTAGCCACCCAAAAATACCAACATATCCATGTAAAAAGCTTGGCTAATTGTATGTTCGTTGGAGGAACACAAATGAAAAGCGAAGCTTTACTTAGAAAGGTGAAAATAGTATCATTTGGAAGAATCTGCATATTGCAGAAAGGTGAGAGTGCCCAAACCTGTGATGCGAAATTTAAATGGAGGAAGAGGTGTGAACAAGATTCAGGGAGTCCACATCTTGGACAATTGACAGCATTTAAAATACCTCTACTTGCTAGTTCTGTACCAACATGAAGTGCATCTAAAGCGGCTTTCCACAACAATGTGTTAATCTTTGGTAAAGTGGCCAGCTTCCATATGTGATTTTTCCAATTAAAAGAGACATGACTCACATGTAAAGAGGAGACTGTGGTGAGCACATATCCTGTCCGGGTTGAGTATAATCCATATTTGGCAGTGAGCCATACCATCTTGTCAATGCAGCGAGATGATCCCGTAGGTAAGCTTCGTAGGATGGCTGAATACGCAAGAATAAAGAGATCAACTGCTTCCTAGTCCCAAGACATTTTATCAGATGATAAAAGATCAATCACCAGGAGGTCTTGGAGATGGACCTATCGGTGTTAAGGATTCCGTGAATGACAACCAAGGATCTTTCCATACTCTGATAGAATTTCCATCACCAATAAGCCATCCTAAACCTTTCCTTATAACTTCTCTACCAATCAAAATATCTCTCCAACCGTGAGACGGTGTAGATGTAATAGGGGCCTCCATAAAGGAGGAATTAAGACTGTACTTGGACAGTAATATGCGAGCTAGTAAAGAATTTGGATTGGTTATAATGCGCCAACTAAGCTTCGCCAACAATGAATTGTTAAAAGATTCGATTTCTCGAAATCTCAAACCACCAGCATTCTTTGGGGCCGTAAGCTTCTTCCAAGGCAACCAGCAAATTTTTCGTCTATTAGGTGACGCATCCCACCAAAATCGGGTTATGACCGATTGAATCTTCTTGCAGAGAGATAGCGGGATTTTGGAACATGCCATTGTGTAAGCCGACATTGCCATTAAAACCGACTGAAGCATTACTTGTTTACCAGCTGACGATAGAAAATTTGACGTCCAACTATGGAATTTTGGTCTTATTTTATCAACGATCAAACCAAACACATCAGCCTTTCTCTGAGCAAAATTTTCTGGAACTCCTAGATATTTTCCAGAACCAGCTTCATTGGGAATGCCTAGGATACATTTAATAGTGATCCTCATTGTAAGGGAATTTTGGAGGCAAACGTAATGGCATGACTACTTTTTTGATTCGCTTTACAAAAAAACATTATATCAACAACGAAAAGTAGATAATTAAGACTTGGGCCATACTTTGATACTTTAATTCCAGCGAGCCAGCCTCTATCTTGCGCTTTTTTACACATTCTAGATATTACCTCAGAGCAAAGAATGAAAAAGCTTGGTGAGAGAGGATCGCCTTGTCGAAGTCCTCGAGAAGGTATCACGAGGCCTTGGAGAGTTCCATTAACAAGGAAGGAATAAGAGACTGACGTAACACATTCCATAATCCAATCTATCCGTACATGATGGAAACCCATTTTGCATAAAACCTCTCTTAGAAAGCTTCATTCAATCATGTCATATGCTTTACTCATGTCTGTCTTGATAGCCATAGCTCCCCTCTTTGAAGCTAAAGAAATCCTGAGAAAGTGAAGAATTTCATGAGTAATTAAAAACATTATCCGCTTTGGCACGTCCCAGAACAAATGCATATTGATTCTCCGAGATGATAGATGGAAGGATACAATTAATCCTTTTTCCAAGAGTTTTTCAACAATCTTATAGAACACGTTACAGAGAGCAATATGATGATAATCCGACACTTTTTTCGGTCCTAATATTTTAGGAATAAGCCTAATAGGTGTCTCATTCTGTCGTCGAGGGAAGTAACCATAAGTGAAAAATGTAATTTTGGATATGAGATCCTCTCCTATTATACTCCAAAAACGCTGGAAAACCCGCTGTAAAACCATCCAGACCTGGAGCTTTATTTGGGTTAATGTCAAAGAGAGCTAGCTTAATTTCTTGAGCATCCGAGATTCAGGTAAGAGTACCATTGGCACTCTCCGAGATACAGGGTAAAATAATGTCTGATACTATAGAAAGATCCTCATTATTTGAAGAGGAAAATATATTTTGGAAATACTTGGAAATGATACTGGTAATTTCCGGTTCCTCAAAGTGAGGTACGCCTTCAATATCCTCCAAACCGAGAGGCGGTTTTGAGCTCTTCTAGTACAGATGGCAGCATGAAAGTAACTAGAGTTACGATCTCCACTATGAAGCCAAGAAATTCTACTTTTTTTTCCAAAAGCTTTCTTCTTAACTGTAGGCTTTTTCTAATGCGGCAGATAAAACACCAATATTGCTCGGGTTAGGAGGATCCAATGAGAGTTCAAATTCAAGTTGTTGTTGTAAATCATTAATGAAATTAGAAGAATTTATAAAGTCTGTTGTTTCTTCCATTCAATGATACTGGTTCTACAAGCATTAATTTTAGAAATAATAGAACGTGCAAAAGGTGATTTCCAAGCCTTCTTAATCAAATCTTCAATCTCTTCATTGTCCCTTAGCCTATTATCGAAGCGAAAAGGAGATCTTCGTTTAACTATATCATCATCAATGCAAGTAACATCTGGTCTATGATCTGATCCTTCAAAACATAAGTACTCTGACTTTGAGGCGGGGAAGTAATCTGACCAAGTGCTATTACATAAAGCTTTAAGTCTAGCTCGAATGAAGAAATTATAGCTCAAATAAAGAATTGTGTCTCCTTAGCGGTCCTCCTTTTTTCTCTTGATTATACAAAATCTCATTGAAATCTCCTTGAAGTAGCCATGGATCGGTTCTATTTCCTCCCAAGTTAGTAATTTCTTGCCAAACTTTCCTTCTATCCTTTGTTGCTGGAGCATCATATATAAAGGTGAAAAAGATAACCTTATTCTTAAAGGTAAATTTAGTGTCCATAAAATTCGGTGATGATGTCCAGATTAACATCTTCTTTCAAAATCACTAATAAACCACCACTCAAGCCAATAGGTGGAACTGTAAACTTATGATGAAACCCCATCCAGCTTGTAGACTTAAAAACAACTTCATCTTTATTTTTTGTTTCCAGTAAGAACAAGATATCCAAAAAAGCCTAGACGGAAATCCCGAAGATGACGAACTGTAAGAGGGTTCCCGAGCCCCTGACAGTTCCATGTAGTAATGACGAAGGAAGATGATTTAGCGGATTGTAAAAATCCACCATTTTCTTACAAATAGCTGGAACAATCGTTATCGGAGGTTGATTAGATTTTAGAGGATCATTCAAAAGAGGATCCGTAGGAGGAGCTTCTGCCATAGTTCTTTTGTTCGGGGAACAACGAGTAGTGGTCACATTCCGTTTTCTAGAGCTTGCTTCCTATAAAATTTTGTGAGAAAATTTCTGTTTAGAAACAACTTTAGCTTTAGAAACCGCTTTTGATGTTGGTGTTGTCTGCTTTTTGCGGGATAAGTTTCATATCAGAGGATCAGATGAGGATGGTATTGAGATGGAAACCTCTTCAATTCTATTTCCTAATCTTGTTACAACATTATTATTGTGAGATGCCACATAATGTGGTAACTGAGATTGGGCCATATGACTTGTTGAAGATAGTAAGGGTCGTTGGACATAATCTTTACGAATAGTATTATCTATCATAGTTGACTGTAACTGTAATTCACGTAGGCCCACATGGTTGATATCATAATGAATTTCTATGTCTTGCATTAGGTCAGAATTTAGGCTGTGATCTTTCAAAGTCCGTGGTTCTTGAATTAATACAGTAGATATATTTCGTTCCAATTCAGGTCTTCTTGACAGGTGAGAGGATGATTCCTCCAAAATCTCTTTGCCATGTCTCGATCTTGTCATAGGGGATATATGAGTCTCGTATCTTACAGATTCTGGCCTAGGGGAGGCAGGTATACCTCATCTTGAATGATTAATGGGAGAACCCCGATTAATGGAATTGGCAGGAGTTGAAACTTGACGTGTACGATATGAAGAAAATTTTGATGATGAATCTAAATTCTCCTTTACTCTTGATGAATCCTCTCGAATACGCAGAACGTAAAAAGACTTAGAAGTTGCTCTGTCTCCATTAAATCCGTGCATGTAATGCGAACGAGGGAGAAAATCATCTCTAGAAGATCTTCGAAAAGACTGTCCTCTAGCTCTTAAGGGATTATGTTGTGAGGATTCTCAAGCAGCTCTGCGTGAAGCTTGGTTCCTCTTTCTGTCCAGAGTTCTCTGTTGAGAGATACCTAAAGGTCGAATATCTGATTTATGGCGATTTATTTTTGGACAATCCTTTTCCTCATGAGAAAAAGCCAAACATGTGAAGCAATGTTTACCAATTTTCTCATATTCCAAATCAACAAGAGTAACTTCATCAGTGGTCAAACGAATTGGTAAAGACATAACAAGTGGTTCTATGCCATTCACTTGAACCCGAACTCTCCCATGATCAACATCCCTATCTTCAAGGTAGCCTAGATCCAAGCCGATGGTTCTTATTGTTTGATCGGACCAATAATGAAGCGGGATACCGTGAATCTTTATCCAAAAAGGGATAAGAGATGAGAATTTAGTGGAATCAATTGGTTTTCATCGTTGGAGAATGAACATCCATCTTTTAAAGTGGAAAGGAGCCATTTTCAAAACAGTTTTAAGGTCCTCTTCCTTCTCAAATCTGAACTGGAAGAGTTCTAGACCCAAATCTCTTCCCACAATCTTTGAATCCAAGTTCCAATATTGTATCATGTAATCCACTAGAGCCCGAGGGTGTTGGACATGAGGATTTGAAACTCTACCGATAAGAGTAAGCTTATTATCTTCAATGAGAGCAGAGTTATCACAAGGCGGTATGCGAAGGGGAGATCTTCTTCTAGAGGAACTAGAATCTTGTACCCATTCTGGTTTTCAGCTCTTGAATATTGGAGAGTCATAGTAACGAAATGATTCAGGGTCTTCAACAGAGAGGAAGTGAAAGCTTCGTGACTTATATAGAAAACTTTTGAGGGGTGTATTCAAAAAACATTTTATATGATTTAAAGTGATTTGAGTTTTAGTGAGTTTTTAGATGATTTGAGAAGAATTATAGAATTTAATGTGATTTGTTTTAAAATTTTCTACAATCCCACTAAAACCATGAGATTTTGTATTATTAAGTAATAAAATCTACTGAAATACCATCAAATCACCGTAAATCCACTACTTAAAATATTTTCAATAACAGTGGATTTCATGAGACTTTTTAAAATTAACAATTCAATAACAATAGATTTCGTAAGACATTTTAAAATTCGTGTTTGAATAACACTGGATTTGTCATTTAAACATAAATCCTTACAAATTCCATATTGAATACACCCCCTTTATATGATTTGTAGTGATTTGAGTTTTAGTGAGTTTTTAGATGAGTTTAGTAGAATTAGAGAATTTAAGGTGATTTGTTTAAAATTCTCTACAGTCACACCTAAAACCATGTGATTTGAGATTTTGTATTTTTAACTAAGGAAATCCACTGAAATACCATTAAATCACCAGAAATCCACTGTTTAAAATATTTTCAATAATATGAGATTTCATGAGACTTTTTATAATCACTAATTCAATAACAGTGGATTTCATAAGACCATCTCCAACTCTACTCTAAAATTTTACTTTAAATTTAGAGTTACCCTAAATTTAGAGTAACTCTAAATTGATGTTTGCTCCAACTCATAACTCTATTTTTTACTTTCAAATAAATTGAGGTTTGCTCCAATTCATAACTCTATTTTATTTACTTTAAAAAAGAATATTTTAAAAATATTTCATTTTTACTTTATTACTAATTGTGAATTGTACCATATATTTGTAACTTTTACAAATTGATCCTAAATAGTTTGTTCTTTCCACAAAATAATAAGAACTACAAATATAATATAAATATTACATAATTATATTATTGAAACAACATTACATCATAAAACAAAAAAAAAAGAAAACAAAAATGTCAATGTGGTTAAATTTATGTGTTTCTTTTATTTTGTTGTTTTTTATATGTTTTAAAATTAAGTGACTAGTATGATTGCTTAAATTTGTATTTATCTTTTTATTTTGTATTTTTAATTTTATATATTTGTGTTATTTATGTTTTTGTGTTTAAAATTTAATTTAACAACAAAATAACAAGATATAACACTAAGGGACCAATTTGTAAATAAAATAGTTCAACTCTAAATCTAGAGTAAAAATTAGAGTCACTCTAAATTTAGAATAAAGAAGAAAAAACTCTAAATTTAGAGTTGAGTTGAAGTGCACTTTACTCTAAATTTAATATTTAGAGTAGAGTTGGAGAGACTCTAAGACAATTTAAAATTTTATTTGAATTTGACTGGATTTATCATTTTAACATAAATCTTCCCAAATTCCACAATCAATCACCTCCTTAGTCTTTTTGGTTTAATAGTTAATGAAAAAAATTTATTGGTTGGATATATGAATATGATGTTAAAATAAAAAATAATTTTTTTTTTAAAGCGAGTTAATTAAAGGTCTATTTTAAACATAGAAAGTTATTCAAGATCTTTGACAATGAAAAATCAATAATTTTTAGACGCGTTATATTTACAAAATTACCCTTTGACTGGTACGTAAAAAACAATTTTGACTAAAGTGAAATCTACAATGTTCATCTGTTCACTAAGGTAATGTGGTAACCTACACCACCGTCCACCGAGATTTTAGCGCATTTTGTTCTTCTCCGTTACTAGTCCTTTCTCAGAGACGCATGTCGGGCGACTCGACGACCACAACCATGGATATCGCCGGCAAGGTTGATTCGAACGACGCTGATTTGGAGCCCCAGATTTTGTCGGCTATGCGTTCCCGTGTAACCTACCTCCGAGAAAAAGCAGAGTAAGATTTCTTCGCACATATATATATCTTAAGCTCTCATTGTGTCGCTTCGATTTCATGCTTTTTCAGTGATTTTTATGCTGTAGATAGTGGTAGCTGGTCGAAGCTAACAAATGAAAACCTAATTTGTTTCAATTGAGATGTTTCAGTCGCTATCAAAACTAGGTTTCTATAACACTCGTTTGGTGAAAATTTAGATTTGGATTTTGTGTAGCTTCTTTGAGAAATCCACAGTTACTTGCTTTATGGTTACGAGACTAACAGTTGCATATAATGGAATGGCTCAAAACTGCTATCTCCCATTTCATGAATTTTAAGATATGAACTTTCTTCAACTTGTTAGACAGATTTTGCCTGCTATGTGATAGTTTATTGTCTCTTTCTGTGCATTTTATTTCTCATACTCTGAATGTTAGGGTTAGGCAAAACTGTTTGGCTTAAAAGCCTAGGATTCGGTTTGTTGATGTTTCTTTTGTATATTCTTCCACCCAGTGTGAGCAACCACACAGGACTCGGTTTGATTTAATGTGAGGTTGAAAAAATATAGATATGATATGTGTTTTGCTTAATAGGATTCTAATAGTTGTCAGCAATTCTATAAAAAATCACGGAAAGCAGGATCATTGAATTATATTTCGTTTTCAGCTCTTTCACGTTTGAGAGTGTGCGGAGGTTGCTTGAGGAAGATCTGAAACTGGAGAAATATGCATTGGATGTGCATAAGAGCTTTGTTAAACAACATTTGGTTCAGGTATCCATTTCTATGCTTAATGCCAAGTTTTCATGAAATGGAGAAGAAATATGTGACTAATTATGCTTTGTGAGATCACATATATTTTCTTCCTGATAACAGTGCTTAGAAGGTGCTGAGGATGAGGGCACTTCAGAAAATTCTCAAGAAACTGAGAAGAAAGATGAAACTCCAGTGAAAGAAGCATCAAAGTTGTCTAAAGATCATAAGGAAAAAAAAGACGTTGAGGAAGATGTGACTGGTGATGATGATGAGAAAATGGAGGATTCTCCTGTGTTGGGACTTCTAACAGAAGAAAACGCATCCAAATCTGTAGCGAAACAAACAAGTAATGAGGAAAGCAAAGAAGTCCTGCCGAGTGAAATAAAGAAAGCACTTCATAAAAGGTCTTCTTATATTAAGGCTAATTCAGAGTAAGTTGAATATGTCTTACAAAAACCTGTTTTTGATATGGCTAGTATCTATGTTAGTTTTCTGTCTTCGATGATTTGGGAAATGAACTTTTCTTGATTTCGCTTGCTGTGTTTCAGGAATATAACAATGGGTTTACTTCGTCGACTTTTGGAGCAAGATCTTAAATTAGATAAATATTCTCTTGACCCCTACAAGAAATTCATCAATGAAGAATTGGATGAAGTAAGTAATTAAAACTGACTTTTTATCTCTTAAGTTATAATAGAGGGGCAGTCTCCTGATAGCTTTAATTGGTTTGTTAGGTACTACAAGCTCCTGATGCAAAAAAATCTTCAAGTGAAACTAAGAGGAAAACTCAAACCAAGAAGGCAAAGAACACAACAACCAAAAAGGTAGACAAAGAAGAGATTTCTGATTCAGATAGTGAGGACGAGGAGGAGGAGGACGAGGATAATGCTGTGAAAAAGAAGACTGTTCAGAAAAGAAAATCAACAAAGTCAGAGGGAGCTGGAAAGCGGAAACGTGAAAAGGAGAAACTAGCACCTGCAAAAAAGAAAAAACAGACAGATGTAGAGAGCGACAGTGATGAGGGAAATAATGCACCCTCTTCTGAAAAATCTGTGAAGGTATAGCAATATTATTGTAGTCCCTATCTCGAATCCCGTTAGACAGTGTACAATTTTTACAGTTTGAGTTTTTGTGTTTCTTATATTTTTCAACTGCAGAAACCGGAAACTGCGACAGCTGGATACGGGAAGCGTGTTGAGCAGCTCAAATCAATAATCAAGTCTTGTGGAATGAGGTTTTAATCAAACCCCGTAGAGTTTTTAAAAGCTGTTTTTGTTCATGCTTCAGGTTCTTGATACTTTTTTTC
The DNA here is from genome assembly GCA_900406425.1 of Iberis pinnata. Taxonomy (NCBI): domain Eukaryota; kingdom Viridiplantae; phylum Streptophyta; class Magnoliopsida; order Brassicales; family Brassicaceae; genus Iberis; species Iberis pinnata. The sequence continues at coordinate 13,485 of OVBE01004183.1, read as the reverse complement.
CTGTTAGTGTTTCTCCATCAGTTTACAGGAAAGTCAAGCAAGCTCCTGAGGAGAAACGGGAGGAAACTCTGATAAAAGAACTTAAGGAGATACTTGCCAAAGAAGGGTTGTCGTCTAATCCTTCAGAAAAAGGTAATGCTTTGTTTTTAGGAAGATGCTTCCTCCTGTAGCAAAGCATAGATACTTGCAAGTTATTCTAAAGTCAGAAACTTGCAGATAAAATAGTTAATGTTTAATACTATTGACAATCTGTGTCTTTATCTGGGAGCAGAGATCAAAGAAGTTAGAAAAAGGAAAGAAAGAACAAAGGAGCTTGAGGGTATTGATACAAGCAACATTGTCTCAAGTTCAAGGAGAAGATCCAGCACAAGTTTTGTACCTCCTCCAAAGCCAATTAAAGCAGAAGAAAGTGAGAGTGATGAATCAGAAGATTCTGAGAATGAAGAGGACGAGGAAGATGAAGAAGTAGTGGTAGAAGAAGAAGGAGAAGAAGAAGAAGAAGGAGAGGAAGAAGAAGAAGAAGAAGGAGAGGAAGAAGAAAAGGAAGAAGAAGATGAAGAAGGAGAAGGAGAAGGAGAAGATGATAAAGGGGACGAGGAAGGAACTAAAACCGAAGGAGAACCGAAAGCTGGTGTGAATCATACTCGTGCATTGTAAATAATTTTACATGAGAATATGTGTTTTAAAATCTGATGGTTACTTGTTGTGGTTGCAGAAGAGGATGGTGGTGAAGAAGAAAGCGAATAACTTTTAGGATCGTTTGGCTTTCGGAGGAACAATGTAGCTTAATTTCTCTTGTGCTGTAGGAGAGTGGTGATTGTTTCCTTCTTTATTTTTAATGTTAATCATTATCATGACAATAGGATATGTAATTTTAAGACATGAATTTTAATCCTGGATTAGTCTTCAATTAAAATTTAGGTTATTGGTTCTCCATGAAGGCAGATGTTAAAAACAAATTAATCCTTCGGTTTCTCTTTAGGCGTTTTAACATGGTTCGTTTTGCTAAGTTTTTGGTGTTTCGCTGGTGCCTCTTTGGTTGTTGAGGTTCTTTTGCCGGTCGAGTTGCTCTGTACATATTCAATGAGATAAATTTGATTCACCATAGGAGATTGCGCCAAATTGGGGTGGTAGTATCCACTTCTTGACCTAATTGTTTGTGGAACGGCATTTTTTAGTATAGTGTCAGTTGTCTGTCTTAATCCTTTCTTATTTGGCAGTCATTTGAGATTTGATTTATGTAATTGTGTATTTCGTATCCTTTTTTTGGGTATGTGTCTCCGGAGGATTGTTACTTGCTGGTTTCGTTTCCCGCATAATTCTCGGGCTTAGTTTGTTTTCAAGTAGATTGTATCAACTTTATTATCAATATTATAAGCAAGTGACAAAAAAAGGAAAAGAGATACAACAATACTTACATAGTGCAATCTAATAATCAACACCAAATACTTGGAAACGTAAACAACACAAAACGAACAATAAAAAAAGATAAACAAATCTTCCTTGTTGGAAAATTTGGTTCTTCAAAAATTGAGAGCATGTCTTTTTGCTTTCCTCGACTGCTTTAGGTTTCACTATACATTAGCCACGACTTTATCAGGTGGATTGGGAATTGCACCATTCTGAGTTTCATTCAATATATTGGTGATAGGAAGTTCCTGCATTCCTATTTTATCCTCCACCATTATCACTTCGTCCTTAGCTTTTCCCCACACGACGCAATATAGCCCGAAAACGATGAATATCGCTCCGATTATACTGCATTTACACAAATCAAACAACCAATTTAGTCTAATCGTTTGTACTTAACTATACAATGAATTTTGTCGATCTAATTAATAAAATAAAAAAATGTAATATTACGTACCTTCCAAGGTGAATCTTTTCAGCCAAAACTAAAGCGCCGAGGAAAGCTGTGATAATCATGCACATAGGACTAAAAGAGGTAGTAAACACAGGGCCTCTTTCTCTAATCACAATGCTTTGTATGTAATATGCCATTCCCGAACAAACCACTCCCTGATATTAATCATTCAACTAATTTATTAACCTTGATATATAATCAGGACCGGCCCTAATGGGAAGCTCGAGAAACAAGGATTTTCAAGTTATAATTTATATAAATTTTAGGGGCATCTTGGGACGAGTTCGATCTCCATTTACTAAATGTATATAATTAAAAAGCATCATTTTTTTTCTTCGTTTTAAACATCAAGTACTTTAGGACCGAGCGACCGGCACGGTATATAATATAGTTCGAGTGGTGAAAACTTACGGAGTAAACAGCAGCGAGAGTGCCAGAGTCGAAGCCCATTTTCCAAGCGTTGAAGTCACGGACCATAACGAGTGAAGCAATGGTGTTTAAGATGGTCCCCATGCCACATATCCACATCACTAGTGATAGTTCCGCTGGATACTTCTTCAACGTGAATGACTGTAAAATCATTTACCAAATTTATCTAACTTTAAAAATCCCAGATTCATCTTTTGCTAATTAATGCCATGTGAAATTTTATCTCAAAACTCAAGACTAATCTCGAATTTAGTGTTTTTTTTTTCTTTTCTTGCCAATTCAATAGACGTGACTCAGTTCAACTTACTTTACCTATTTTTTTTTTGTCAAACCAACTTACTTTACCTATTTATATATAAAAAAATGGGCATTCTTAAAATACCATAAAAAATTAAATTTATTCAAAAATAGCACGAGAAATTTCAAAAATACCACATTTATGTTATTCAAAAATATTACAAAAATATTTTTGTTCTATAAATATCACAAAATTTGTAATAACTTTAAAACTTCAAATTTAAACTTTAAAGCACAAAAACCAAAACATAACCCCTTCAAAACTAAACCTTAAATTCTATTTAGTGAACTTAAACCCAAAATTTTAAATTTTAAACCTTTAAAATTCATTTTTTTGTGTTTGTGGTAGTTTTGAAACATTTGAGAATGTGTGGTATTTTTGGAACGGTTGGGAGTATGTAGTAGTTTTGAAATTTTTGATGCTGTTTAAAAGAATTCCTAAAAAAACTGTTTTTTTATTTTATTTTTAATAACCGCAAAATTTTAAATTGAAATATGCTAAATTAGTTTTTTTCTTTAAATGCCTCAGTTTTAAAGGATCTAGACCAACATTTTTTGTTACGTTGCCGTCTACGTCACCTGAATACAATTTATCTTGTATTTTTTATTAAAAAATTTGAACTACTATAGATAATCTACTAATTTAATATTATGACACTTTTTAACAAAGAAACAAAAAAATATGGCAGTATGAATGAAAACGTATACGAAAATAATTACTAGCTTACTTGTAAAATGAAGAAACCAGCCCAACTGGAGATACTAGCCATGATGGCTAAGGTTCCAGTAACCCAATGCTGGTCGGTGGTTTCGGAGGAGGTGTTGCCGCGAAATGAGGTATGAGCAGCCTTGATGATCTCGATGGCTGGTCCTTTATACATCGTCATCACCATTGCTCCTCCTAAGGTTACTGCCGTTCCAATTACCTTTGCTAGACTTCGTATTTTTCTTAAGTTTACAGTTTCTATCCTGATTAATTTATAAATTTTATTAATTAGTTCCAATAAATAAAATAAAAGAAGAATTTCTTGAAATACCAACAAAGGAAATATAAATTCCAAAATATCAGTTCTATAAATACCATACTCCTAAATTTTTCAAAAATATCACAAACAAAAAATAAATATTCAGTGTTTAGAATTTAAATTTTGGGTTTATTTAATTCAATTTAAGGTTTAGTTTTGAAATTTTATTTAAAATTTTAGTTTAGAATTTAAAATTTTGGGTTTATTTAATTCAATTTAAGGTTTAGTTTTGAAATTTTATTTAAAATTTTAGTTTAGAATTTAAAATTTTGGGTTTATTTAATTCAATTTAAGGTTTAGTTTTGAAATTTTATTTAAAATTTTAGTTTAGAATTTAAAATTTTGGGTTTATTTAATTCAATTTAAGGTTTAGTTTTGAAATTTTATTTAAAATTTTAGTTTAGAATTTAAAATTTTGGGTTTATTTAATTCAATTTAAGGTTTAGTTTTGAAATTTTATTTAAAATTTTAGTTTAGAATTTAAAATTTTGGGTTTATTTAATTCAATTTAAGGTTTAAAATTTTGGGTTTATTTATTTCAATTTAGTTCATGTTTTAAGATTAAAATTATAAATTTCAAAGCTATTTCAAATTTGTAGTATTTTGGAACAAAAATATTTTAGTGATATATTAAAAAAAATTGTTATATTTTTGGAATTTTTTTGGTATTATTAAATCTTTGGGAGTGTAATATATTTAAAATATATCTTTAGTATTTTTGAAAATTTCTCTAAATAAAACATTTCGTACGTTTGCAAGTAAATATAGGTAAAAAATGAGAAAATGAGATGTAATTTAATAGGTTATATATAAAAAGAAGAAAAAACCTGAAAATGACGGCCAATATGAAAGTAATGGCGGGAAGTGTATTAACAAAGGCAGAGCTGTATGTTGCTGACGTGGCTTTCATTCCTATGTAGTAGAAGTTCTGGTCCATAAGCGGCCTGATTAATAATAGACAACCATCATTTTCAATTTATTATCATTAATTTAGATATTTTTTAATAAGATGCATTATTAATCAAAATTTGTAATCTAATGATTCCTTGTTACCACTTGGGGTGTTTTTACATATTACTGACAAAAATAACATGCTTTTAATATGACTTTATCTTCAATCACAATCCATTTTTTCTTTTAATTTTCTCGTAATTTATACTTTCAATTTGGAAGTTCACGTCCTTAAAATGTGTGATTGACAAGAAAATATATGCTTTTATTTTGCATCATTATCAGTTTTTTTTATTTTTTTATTTTTTTGTTTATCCTATTCTTAAAAAAAAAGGGATAGCTATGAGAAGATGGCAATGGGTGATGATCTCATCAACAAATAATATTCACCACTTGCATCTCTTCCTATAGATTCGACCAAACTAATATATATATATGGGTTTATATTCATCACCTTTATATGATTTGAAAGTTGGAATATTCCTCTATTTATATTAATATTATAAAAATGTATATACATGGTCGGTTCTGAGATTTTAAAAAATTATGAAGACCATAATATATAACGAAAATAGGCCAAAATTGTATAATTTTTTTGAAATACGGGCCGTTTTCTTAACTAAAATTTTTAAATTGAAAAAAGACCGTAAACTCATGCTTGCTCTGATTGGGCTCAAGACCGACTCTGTATATATATAAAATTTGATTGCAAGGGATAAGTATCAAATATATATATATATATATGGATTTTCAAATTTTATATTATACATACGTGAAAAGGAGGAAACAATTAAGGTTATGTATAAGGAGCTTACTCTAGGAATCCTAGTGCAAGAATCCTGAGGAACAATGGCCATGTCATCTTTGGCCTTATTTTCCTGAAATTTGCAAAATACTACACATATTAATCATAGAGATACACTTCCATTTACATCTAGCAACCATGGCTCTAGCCTTTAGATCATATATATATAACCATAATTACAATAACCATGCATACACACACACACCATATAGAATATAAGCATACCTCTCAAGGATGAGAGCAAAAGGAGCTATAACAATGGTTGCAACGACATGTCGATAAGTAGCTAGGATCCAATGGTTCATGCCATGTTTGAAAGAGACCATAGTAATGATATACATGCCTGCATATCCAAATTGAAGTGATACTATCGCTATTATTGGTTTCAATTTATCCATTTTACCACATTGCTTCTCTCCTCCCTTCATTTTCTTCTTTGATTTTAGACTTATATTTATGTATATATATGTGATTATGAAGAGTGTTTTCTTTCTCTCTCTATATATATATACGAGATGAATTATGAAAGATGATGAGTTATACTAAATGCAAATGAAAATGGCCCTTCTTATAGTCATCAAAAGTTGAACTTAAAAAAGAAAAGTACCACTAAAATTGGCTCAATAATACGTCTACGTATCTTCTCGAATATAATAATGCTAAGATATTAGGAATATTTGCTTAATGTAAACACACAAACTTTACTTAAGTTAATGTCCGTTTGACAAGTTGAGAAATGACATTAGGAAAAATTCACATACAATCACTTTGTTCCGTGACAAAAATAAAAAATATAAAAAATCACTTTGTTTCACAAGTTGGCTCTTCCCTGTTTTTTTTTTTGTTTTTTTTTGTTTTTTTTTTTCTCTTTTTTTTTTGGCTTGGAATAGCTACCGGTTTAAGCTTTTTTATTTATTTATTTAAAATCCATTCATTAGTTAATGATATTAACATATTTATCAAAATAAATTCATGTGAAATTGAACGCTTAGAATTAGCATTAGGTTATTGACTTATAAAAATAACTAGCTTAAGAGGTTTAAAATGTTCATTAATGGCTCATAATTGAGAGAAGCCTTTCCTTGTCTTCGGGTTCTACTACTCGAGATAGCTCTCCGATGGGGAAAATCCCATCTCTTCCTTCAATCTAATTTATTAGCTCTTCTTTTGGTGTAGATAAATAACTATATATAACTATGTATTGTTTTTCATATAATATCAGGGGCCTTAATGGCGAGCCTAAAAAAAATTTGGTTAAGCGTTGGTTGCAAAAATCACACCCTCTTATTAGCGGATTTTTGAAAAATCATATGAAGCAGGAAAAAACAGCAGAAATTATATCTATCTAGAGTAGCACTAGGATGGAGATTTGACAGTAACCATTCTGATTTAGCTCCCAATGGAAGATATTGGAGACTTAGATATAGTTTTATATGATTTAGAGTATGTACATTAGTTAAGTATAAACCAATTGTTGTTAGTTGATTAGGTTGTTAAGGTTTCTGGTTAGCCTTGGTATATTGTATATAACCAGCCCAATTGTATCTTTGATTTGAATTAATGACAATGAGATTTCACTTTGTAATATGGTATCAGATGTAATCATTCTCTCTCTTCCGCAACAAACTCATTTTCATTCATCTTCTTCGTCTCTTACCTTTCGATCTTACTTTTCTTCTTCGATTCAAGCTCACCAAGTTCACATCGGTGTTTTCTGTTCAAATTCAATCGACTTTCAAGCTCCTGGAGCTGTGATTTGAGCTGAATGGGAAAACACAATACAAATTCAAAGTACCGAACTAAATCTTCTGAAATTCCAGAAGACGAATCACCAAGGAGCAATGGCAAATCCAATTCTCGTCAGAATGCCGATATTTCTCCACCTTGGGTGACTCGTACTCCTCTGGGTCCTTCTTTTCATAACAAGTTAACTTGTCGTACTCTGTTTGAGATGAATACTTCTCCGGATAGTATTCATTCACCTTATCATTTGCTAGGCTCAAATCATCCTGGTTTAGTGCTATCTGCTGATCTATTAGATGGTAGCAATTATGGTATATGGAGCATTGCTATGACTAATAGTATGATAGCCAAGAACAAAATATGATTCCTAGATGGTTCTATTGTTAAACCAGATGATGATGATCCTTTTGCTCCGATTTGGATTCAATCTATCAGTATGGTAAAGTCTTGGCTATTAATTTACTCTAGCATACTGTATTTCAAGAATGCATCAGAGATGTGGTCTGATCTTCACATTAAGTTTCATAAGTCTAATCATCCTAGGCTTTATAAACTTAAGCATCAATTACATTCCCTTAAGCAAGGCAGTATGGATTTATCAACTTACCACACTCACACTCATGCTTTATGGGAAGAATTATCCAGTTTTGGTAAGGTTGCCAATACTATTGAATAACTAATAGTTGAAAGGGAAACTCATAGAGTCATTTAGTTTCTCATGGGACTTAATGATTCTTATGATGCCATTCGAAGTCAAATCCCGATGAAGAAAGTTCTTCCTACTCTTTCAACAGTTTACAATCTTCTGGATCAAGAGGATAATAACAAACTAGCTAGGAACACATTTTCTACTCCAGAGAATGCTGCTGCATTTCAGATAGGATATAAGTCTCAGAACAAGAATACTCAAGTTGGTAGTGGTATTCAACTCCCTGCAGCTACTCCCAACAGTGTTCAGAAAAAAGAGACCTATCTGCACTTATTGTAATGGTGTAGGTCATATAGAAGATCGTTGTTACAAAAAACATGGTTTTCCAGCTGGTTTCAAGCCAAAACATAAGTTCAATAAGTCTTCTGCTTCAGTTCACATGGCTATTGAAGGACCTAGTAATACTTCTACTGATCTATCTCCTACACAACTTTAGCAGCTGATGCAATTCCTCAACTCTAAGCTTCAGAACCCAAGCACTGTTACTGGTCCAGAAGTTCATTCAGTCTCTATATCTTCTGAGCTTCCTTCTTTAAGCCTTTGCCCAATTTCCGGTAACTTTTTTCCTTCTATCCTTTGTTCTTTTACTGTAATTGATAGGCCTTATGTATGTTCAGTTGATAGTAATCATCTTGCTATCAACTCTTGGGTTATAGATTCAGGAGCCACCATTCATATATGCCATGATAAATCCTCTTTTCAATCTTTCAAACTACTCACCAATACAACTATTACCTTACCAAATGGAGTTTTTGTGAGCATTATAGGAATATTTTCAGTTCGTTTGGGGGCTTAAGTTGGTTCTGGATGAGGTTTTACATATACCTCAATTCAAGTTTAATCTTCTTAGTATCTCATCAATAACTAGGAGCTTGGGTTGTAGGGTCTGGTTTGATGAATTATATTGTGGAATTCATGGTCCTATACAGGAATCAATGACTGGGATGGGTAGAAAAATTTCAAGTCTTTATTTTTTGGATATAGATTCTATTGATAATCCAGGTATGCAATCCTTTTACTCCTTTAATGTCTCAAACCACAATTTGTGGCATATGAGACTAGGACATCCTTCTATAGCTAGACTTCAATCAATAAAGGGTATTTCATTTTCAAGACCTAAGTCTGATATTGAGTCACATTGTAAGGTCTGTCATTTAGCAAAACAAAGGCATTTACCTTTTGTTTCTCACAATAATATCAGTAAAGAACCATTTGATCTGCTTCATATAGACACTTGGGGTCCTTTTTCTTCTCTGGTTATACCTATTTTCTAACCATTGTAGATGATTGTTCTAGAGCTACCTGGATATATCTCTTAAGACATAAGTCAGATGTCCTGACTATATTTCCATATTTCATTAGGATGGTAGACACTCAATTCAATAGGAAGGTTAAAGGGGTTAGGTCTGATAATGCTCCAAACCTTAAATTCACCTCTTTTTATCAGTCTAAAGGCATTGTGCCATACCATTCCTGACCTGAGACACCACAACAAAACTCAGTGGTTGAAAGAAAACATCAGCACATTCTCAATGTGGCCAGATCTCTTTTCTTTCAATCACAATTTCCCTTGTCCTTTTGGGGTGACTGCATTCTCACTGCAGTTCACTTAATCAACCGTATTCCTTCTCATGTTCTTAATCATAGATCACCTTTTGAAGTAATAACAAAGAAAACTCCAACCTATGATGAGTTGAAAGTATTTGGCTGTCTTTGTTATGCCTCCACTTCACCCAAGAACAAACATAAATTCTCACCTAAAGCTAGAGCTTGTGCTTTCTTAGGTTATCCATATGGTGTAAAAGGCTATAAGCTACTTGATTTAGAAACAAAGTTTATCTTTATTTCTAGACAAGTTGTCTTTCATGAGCAGCTCTTTCCTTTTGTAAAGGCAGATTTAACTCAAGACCAATTGAGTTTCTTCCCAAATCTGCCTGAACATTCTCCTGTGCCCACCTCTGTTCATGGTTCTGATACATTTATATCATTACCTTCCTCACATCCCTCTATTCCAAATAATTTTGTTTCTGTTATTACCTCTTCTCACAGGAGAGTCAAAACCCCAGCCTATCTTCATGATTACTATTGTAATTCTATAGGCTCATCCACTATTCATGATATCTCTTATATCCTTTCATATCACAAACTTTCTCCATCATATTTTTCTTTTCTTAGTTCCATTGATAAACAAATTGAACCTCAAACCTATACAAAGGCTAAAAATCACAAAGATTGGTGCAGTGCAAAGGATTATGAAATCAGTGCTTTAGAAAGTACCAATACTTGGTCCATTTGCTCTTTACCACCACACAAAGTCAGTATTGGGTGTAAATGGGTTTATAAGATCAAATATCATTCTGATGGTAGTATTGAAAAGTACAAAGCACGCTTAGTTGCTAAAGGGTATACTCAAAAAGAGGGTATAAATTACACATAAACTTTCTCACCAGTTGCTAAACTCACCTCTGTCAAATTACTTTTAAAGATTGCTTCTGTCTATGGTCTATCTCTCACTTAGTTGGATATTTCCAATGCCTTCTTGAATGAGGAATTAGATGAAGAGATATACATGAAGTTGCCACCTGGTTATGCTACTAGACAGGGGGCCACACTTCCTCCTAATGCAGTGTGTAAGCTTCAGAAATATCTGTATGGTTTGAAACAAGCCTCTCGTCAATGGTTTATCAAATTTTCAGTGACTTTAAAAGGCTTGGGTTTCAAACAAACAGCTTCAGATCATACTTGTTTCCTTAGGATTACTGACACAACTTTTCTTTGTGTTTTAGTATATGTCGATGACATTATAATTGCAGGAAACAATGATGAAGTTGTAATTGTTTTAAAGGATCAACTCAAGGCACATTTCAAATTACGTGATCTTGGTCCATTGAAGTACTTTCTAGGCCTGAAAATCTTAAGGAATGCTACTGGAATTTATGTTTGCCAAAGAAATTATGCAATGGACCTGTTAGAAACTGTTGGATTACTTGGTTGCAAACCCTTTACTACACCAATGGATCCACTTTTGAAATTGTCAAAATGACACATGAGGGGACTTTGTTGATAGAGAATCATACAGACGCTTGATTGGTAAAGTGACGTGTCTTCAAATCACTCGCCCTGACATTTCTTTTGCTGTTAACATGCTTAGTCAATTCTCCTCTGCTCCAAGGGAAGCTCATCATCAAGTTGTGATCAGGGTTCTTCAATATCTTAAAGGCACAGTAGGTCAAGGACTTTTCTACTCTTCTGATTCTGATATGCAACTTCAGATTTTTGCAGATGCAGATTGGGCTTCATGTCCGGACACTCGCAGATCTACCACTGGCTACTGCACATTTTTAGGCACATCAATTCTGTCTTGGAAGTCAAAGAAGCAGCAAAAAGTTTCCAAATCTTCAGCAGAAACAGAATATAGAAGCTTATCCAAGGTTGTTGATGAAGTGGTTTGGCTAACACAGTTTCTTAATGAGTTCCAGGTTCCTTTGTCTAAACCAACACTCTTGTTCTGTGACAGTACTACAACTATACATATTGCTAATAATCTTATTTTCCATGAGAGAACAAAACATATAGAGGTGGACTGTCATGGAGTTAGAGAGAAGTTGTTTGCAGGTTTGTTTAAGCTGTTACATGTCAAAACAGGGGAACAATTGGCAGATTCATTCACAAAGGCACTTCATCCAGCTCAATTCAGATACTTAATAGGCATGATGGGTCTTCGAAACAACTATCTCCCATCTGGAGGGGGCCTATTGGAGAATTAGATATAATTTTATATGATTTAGAGTATGTACATTGGTTAAGTATAAACCAATTGTTGTTAGTTAGTTTTAATTCTGTTGATTTGTTATTTGTTGGTTAGGTGGTTTCTGGTTAGCCTTGGTATATTATATATAACCAGCCCAATTGTATTTTTAATTTGAATTAATGAGAATGAAATTTTACTTTGTAATAGAAGAATTATTGTAATTTAGAGTATAGCTCTTTCAGTTATTACCTTCTTTAAAAGTGATCAACTTATGCTTTGTGGAGTGAATAATCTGGCCACATGAGTCAAATTCAATGTTGCTTTTGTCTACGCAAGAAATAGAGTAATAGAGCAGAGACCTTTGTGAAGTTAAATCGTGTCTATTTCCCGTAATCTGCATGTTCGCTCAGCTCCATTATTGGTTACTGGAGATTTCAACCAAGTTCTATCAACATAAGATATATTTACATCCATCTCAGCCTCGATCAATCTTCGAGGTCTTGAAGATTTTAGTTCATGTTTGGAAGAAGCTAATCTTTTTGATCTCTCCTCGCGAGGATGTCTCCACACTTGGAAAAATAATAACTCAGAAGCTCCTTCAACTAGAAAGCTTGATAGGGCTTTGGTCTCAGATACTTGGCTTTCTTCATTCCCTTTATCTTATGCTCAGTTTGATGCTCCAGGATCTTCTCACCACTCACTTTGTCTAGTTTATCTTCTTCCCGACGAGGTAAGAAGAGTAACAAGATTTACTTTCTTCACGTTTTTCTTATCTTATGCAGGTTTCAAAGAACAACTCAAGTTAATTTGGTCATCTCACCATTCAAGAGGCCCACCAATGGCACATTTATATCAAAACTTAAAATCAACCAGATTCTTTTGCAAAACCATCAACAAAAAATACTTTAACAATATTCAAGGTAGAACAAAAGAGACTTTTGAGAGTCTTGAAGATGCGCAAAGGCAACTTCTCCGAAATCCCTCTTTATCGTTATTCCTAAAAGAAAAAAGAATGCAGAGACAAGTGGATCAACTTTGCATCAGCGGAAGAACTATTCATGAAGCAAACGTCAAGAATCCGGTGGCTAAGTGAAGGGGATGCAAATACCGAATTCTTTCATAGGACAATGAAGTAAAACGTTTCCAAAAATGCAATCTACTCACTCAAATCTGCAGATGGTTGAAGAATCTCAAATTATTCACAAATAAAAAGAATGATTATAAATTACTATCAAGACCTACTTAGAACAAAAAATACCTCTGTCTTTCCTTATTCAGTTAATCAAATTCGATCTCTGCACCCCTTTAGATGCTCTACATCTCTCGCCACAACACTTATTAAAATCCCAACTCCATATGAAATCAGAGCAACGATTTTCTTCCTGCCTAAAAATAAGGCACCAGGACCGGATGGTTATACACCGCATTCTTTAAATTTTGCTGGGAGATAACTGGTCCTTTGTTAATCTCAACAGTCTTGGATTTCTTCATCAACAACTCTCCTCTCCGGCTATGTAACGCAACGACAATATCTCTCATTTAGAAGGTCCAAGGAACTGAAAACCTCACAAAACTTTGACCAATATCGTGTTGTAACACGGTATATAAAGTTATCTCCAAGCTTATCACATCCAGAATTGGTCTCTTCCTCCCCAAGGTTGTGCAAAATAACCAGGTTGGCTTCGTTAAAGGTAGATTAATGTGCATAAATATTTTATCGGCTTCTGAATTGGTCTCTGATTTTAATTCTACTACTGAAATGTTGAGAGGCTGCCTCCAAATAGACCTCGTGAAGGCCTATGATAATGTCAATTGGGATTTTATCATCAATAATCTGAAAGTTTTAAACTTGCCCGATTGTGGAAACCCGTATTTTGACGAGAATTTTTTTCGTTTTGTATTTATATTTCG
>OVBE01004182.1:0-24659 GCA_900406425.1 Iberis pinnata | reverse complement strand
GGATGGACAAAGTTGAAGGGGGCTAGTGAAGTCAGCCCTAATTATTTCACATGTTTTGAAATGTGCTCTAACAAGTTTATTACCATGAAATTGTGTTTTAAAAGAAAAATATCAAATTTTAAAAATTCTTTTGTCCATGTGTTAAATTGTAAAATCTTAATAGTTCGTGTATTATTCGAGAAACTAAAAAAGTTTGGTAGATATGGTTAATGTTCGTTAGCTTCAGGTTACGTAAAATTGCGATTTTGAATAGTTAATGTATTAAAATGATAACCACAACAAATTGATGTATTAAAATGTAACCGGAAAATGTTGTGTATTACATTAATAAATATTATAAAGTTTGAGTTTTTTTTCGGGTTTTTTGTAGCGCCTGTGAACCAAAATCATGGCCGGGACGGCTGGATCAGAACATGAAAGTCGGAAACAAAGAGGTTAAATCCGATTGTGTTTGGGCAAGTTCAATCAAGGATAGAGCTAAAACCATGCGATCAAGTGGAAATCAGGCAAAAGATAAGTTAGACTCGATTATTGAGTTGATTCCGAGAAATTTAGAAGTTGGTCGGAGTTAGGTGAAGATGGTCGGTGGTTGGTGAGAACCGGTCGAATTCAGACAGGATGTTCGGATTCGGACAAGGCAGTTACAACTGTCGGGTTTAGACAAGGCAGTTATGTTTGTCGGTAGTTATGTCTGTCGAACCACGCGTGTGCAAGTGATCACGCGCGCGAGAGCGGTTACTGGCTTGAGTGATGTACAAAATCGTGGGCAATTAAGCAAAATGATGCGCACAGGCGGTTTTCTGAAGAATTTCGCGGATCGATGATCGGGCATGTTCAGATTGGACGGTTGAAAAAGCGGTTGGCTCGACTGAAAACCGTCATCTCGCCTATAAATATGAATTGATCGGCTCATTTCACCTTTTTGCGCGATATAACGATCCTTGAGAGAGAAAGTTTCGCATAGAGAAAAAGTCGAGCAAAGTGCGATCAGTTCGTGAGTTAGCCGAGAAGGTGGGTATCAGTCAATCTGTGTGCCGATCAAACCGCAGGAACCGAAGCATTCAGTCATAATCTTCAAACATTAAAGGTGAGTATGAGTTACTGTACTCTTAGACCTTCTTCGTGATTGTCTATGGTTGTGAGTGCCGATTTACTATTTTTAAAGCCTTCGTGGCTAAAGTATGCATGATCCGGATGTATGACCGAATCATGAACTCTTAAGGCAATGATGCCGGAAAACTTACTGAAAAGGCCGTGTGATGCCAAAATTGTACTGAAATGGCTTAAGATTCGAACTGTTAAAGCGTACTGGACTAGACTGGTGACTGATCTGGTTGAATCTAGATTGGCAGGACAGTCTAGTCGAACTGTGGGTTAGACTGGTGATGCATCTGGGTGAATCTGGATGATCTGGACAGTCTAATCCGAGCTGTTAAGTAAAGTTGAGTAAACTTGTGATGAAAAGTTCTATGGGACGAATCTGTACTGTTGGCTAAGTGTTGCGGATTAAACCGTACTCACTAAGCAATAGCATTTCTTATGCTTCCTTTGTGCTTGCGGATGATGCTAAGGAGTGAGACAGCTCGCTGAATCAAGGCAAAGAAAGGGAAAGATGGATGGGCAGTGGCGGAGCAAGAATTTTGTTTGACTGGGGTCATATAAACTGACTAAAAAATATAGTTTAAAACTATAAAAAATACATCTCTAAATAAATTCTACGTACATTCATAGCATATTATATAGTCATATATTTTTTTTTTATGATGAATTATTTAACAAATATAATTATATGTATCATATAATCTTCAAAATATCTCATAAAAGAAAAAAAAAATGTAATCCATAGTTCAGCTATTCGAATTACATATGATTTCAATTTCATAAAAATTTAAAAGATAATAGAATCATAACATCAATTTCATATAAAAAAAATCAACCTTTGGGCCTTAATCTCAAAACTAAAACAATTTGAAGGTATTATAAATTTTTTTAGACGACAAAAATAAAAAAGTCTATAATTTTTTTATCTTATAAAATTATTTATTAGTCATTATATTCTAATTAGATTTTTGTAAAAACTAATTTTAATATATCATAAACTAAATCATATACAACTTTTAATTTTTATAGAATTAATATACTAATTTATATAAAACTATAAATATTATATATAATATTTATATAAAATATAAAAATCAAGTGGCTGACCCCACTTCTCCTCACCTCCATCCGCCACTGTGGATGGGTGTAGAAAAATTGTTTGGGTAGATTTGACTTAAGAGTTAATGCAATGTAATAACTTATTTAGCAAGACTGGATTTGTATTAAACTCGTTGAATCTATCTTATGGAATGCATGTTTTTATGTTAAGACAACTAAAAGAATGAAAATATGCATGAATTTGACTTGGTATGAAAGAACTTAGAAAGAAATCGAAAATGCATGAAAAACAACTAAGTACAGAAAACATTTAAAGCATATCACTGCTTGGATTATCCAGGAAATGAGCCAACCAGTTAGGAAAATTGGGTTGGTGTGTTACAAATTAGTATCAGAGCGCAATTACGTTTCTAGGATTGTTGGGTTTTTGGGTTCAAATCCATCTTTCATGTTGCCTTGAACGCGGTAACACTTCTCACTGCCAAATTGTGATTGAGGACAAGTTGGTCGTGTGGCTAACTTACGAATAAATATGTTTGCAAATGGCAAGAAGTAACCGTGGTAAGAGGCAAGCTACTACCGGAGATGAGAACTCCGCAAATCATCCGATGAATCCTGGGAATACTAAGGGAAATGTGAATGATGGGGGTAATGTGTATGCTCCTGGTAGTGCGAATGTTGGAACTGGTAATGCACCAGTGGGTCTTGAAGCCATGTTGATGATGCTAGCATAATTGCTAGAGCGTTTACCCGAACTGGGTGGTACGGGTCCAGTTAGACAAAATCCGCGAATGTTGTGCAGCCTCCTGCTGAGGGAATGGAGAATCAGTTTGTACAAGTTGAAGAAGGAGTTCCAGCTGGGAACGGTCCTTCATATCTGAATATGATGGATCACATGCAGAAACTAGACACCAAATTCTTCTCTGGAGGAACATATCCGATAGAAGCGGATATGTGGGTGTCTAGGATGGAAAGGAACTTTGAATCCATTCGTTGTCCAGATGGGTTCAAGAGGGATATTGCGGTGCATTACTTAGAGGGAGATGCACATTTCTGGTGGTTGGGTGCTACGGCAAGAAGGAACATTAACACATGGGCTAAGTTTGTGGAGAACTTCAGGGAGAAGTACTTTCCACAAGAAGCTTTTGATCGTTTGGAAGGTGCATTCCTAGAGTTGCACCAAGGCACAAAGAGTGTGCGGGAGTATGAGGTGGAATTTAACCATCTAAGGAAGTATGATGGGGGTGAATGAGATGATGAGAAGGTCCAGGTTCATAGGTTCATGAGGGGACTAAGGATTGAGATCAAGAACCGTTGCATGGTTCGCAACTACTCATCCATTGGGAAGTTGGTTGAGAAGCCTGCAATGCTTGAAGCTAGAATGGTTGAGGAAGCAAAGATGATGGGTAAGGAAGTGACCGTGGTGCATGGTCCAGTGGTGAACAACTTTGGAAACAAAAAGAGGAACTTCGATAAGTCTAGTGGGACAGGAAAGAAACCACAATGTCCTAAGTGTGGAAAGAATCACTTTGGTGAATGTTGGATTGGATCTAGAGCGTGTCATAGATGCGAAAGCTTGAACCATCAAGTTAAAGACTGCCCGGAAAAGGATCCTAAGACAACTGGTCAGAACAAGGAGAATACTCCGAAGGTGTGCTATTATTGCGGAGAAGTGGGGCATATCAAGCCATATTGTCCCAAGTTGGTGTAGCAGACTGGGAAACCGGAAAATGAAGGTCTTCCACCACCACCAAAGAGGCAAGCCATAATGTCTAGGGTGTACTTGATGGTTGAGGAAGAAGCGGAACCAAGCACAACCGCTAAGCCGATCACTGGTGAGTACTATCACTCATCTTTTAAATCTCTAAATGGAAATGTGTGCTTGAATGAAAATAAAATTTAAATGGAACCTTTCATTCTGGGTGATTGCGTAGCGACCATAAACATGGGCGGTTTGGTAACCCATGTACTGTTTGATCCGGGAGCAACTCACTATTTTGTGAGTCCGGATTTGGTTTGTCCTGGAATGTTTCAGAAAGAACATGAGTTTGAATGTGGTTTGGTTAAGGATGCGGGAGGCCAAATCATGGAAACATCCAGGAAGGTATTGAATGTACCGTTGAGGATTGATCGGTTGACCCTTCCAGCCGATTCTGATCATCAGTCCGGTGAAGTCAAATCATGGAAACATCCAGGAAGATATTGAATGTACTGGTGAGGATCGATTTGTTGACCCTTCCAGCCAATTTTGATCATTTGTCTGGTGAAGTCATATGATGTAATCCTCGGCAAGGATTGGTTGGAGAAGCATAAGGCATATCTAGACTCTCATCGAGGCAAAAAGAAGTTTAAAATTGATAAAGGAATGTTGGAGTATCAGGGAATACGACCAACAAGTGGAAGTCTTGTGATCTCAATGACCCAAGCAAAGAAGCTGATCAACAAAGGTTGTGAGGTGTACTTGGCAACTATCCAGATCGTGGAAGTTGGGCCAGATGCGGATTTTAGGAGCATTCCAGTTGTGCAAGATTTTGGGGATGTGTTTGAAGCATTGTCTGGTTTGCCACCGCATCGAGATGATCCGTTCACAATTGAACTGAAACTAGGAACAGCGCCATTGTCCAAAGCGCCTTACCGGATGGCTCTGGCTTAGATGGCTGAGCTTAAAAAGAAACTAAGTGAATTATTGGAGAAAGGATTTTACAACCAAGTATCTCACTTTGGGGCGCACCAGTCTTATTTTTTAAGAAGAAGGATTGCGGTTTTAGGCTGTGGATCGATTATCGTTAGTTGAATAGGGTGACTATCAAGAACAAGTACCCTTTGCCGAGGATTGATGAATTGTTGGATCAGTTGAGAGTTACAACTTGGTTCTCGAAGATAGACCTTGCATCGGGATACCATCAAATTCCTATTAAGGAAGATGATATAAAGAAGACCGCCTTCAGGACAAGGTATGGTCACTTTGAGTTTGTGCTTATGCCATTTAGGCTAACTAATGCACTAGGTGCCTTCATGAAGCTCATGAATGGTGTTTTCAGGAAATTTTTAGATGAGTTTGTCATCATCTTTATTGATGATATTCTCGCTTATTCAAAGACCCGTGAAGAGCATGAAAATAACTTAAGGGTGATGATGGATCGTTTGCGGGAACATAAGTTGTATGCTAAGTTGAGCAAGTACAGTTTTTGGCATAGGGAGATTTCTTTTTGGGCCATGTCGTTTCTGATAAGGGAGTATCAGTAGACCCTAAAAAGATCAAGGCCATCAGGGACTGGCCGAGACCTCGGAACGACTCAGAAATAAGAAGTTTCTTGGGCTTAGCAGGATACTATAGATGGTTTGTCAAAGGCTTTGCCATCATGGCTCAGCCAATGACTAAGTTGACCGGAAGGATGTTCAATTTGTTTGGACAAGTGAATATGAAGAAAGGTTCAGGAAGCTTAAGGAAATGCTGACGAGCACTCCAGTATTGGAATTGCCGATACCAAATGAGCCATTTTTGGTTTATACTGATGCATCAAGGATTGGCTTCGGCTGCGTGCTCATGCAACAAGGGAAAGTGATAGCATATGCATCAAGACAGTTGAGGAAACATGAAAGAAACTATCCAACACATGATCTGGAAATGGCAGCAGTAGTGTTTGCCTTACAGATATGGAGATCCTACCTTTATAGTGGGAAGGTCCAAGTATTCACGGACCACAAGAGCCTCAAGTACAATTTCACTCAACCTGAGTTGAATCTAAGGCAGAGGCATTGAATGAAGTTAGTCGCAGACTATGACTTAGATATTGCCTACCATCAGGGAAAGGAAAATCTGGTTGCCAATGCAC
Organism: Iberis pinnata; assembly: GCA_900406425.1. Lineage (NCBI taxonomy): Eukaryota > Viridiplantae > Streptophyta > Magnoliopsida > Brassicales > Brassicaceae > Iberis > Iberis pinnata. Next base: position 18,663 of record OVBE01004182.1, on the reverse strand, counting down.
TAAGTCAGAAAAAAGTAGCTTCATCTACAGAGAAGGACTTGGAAGGATTGGTTGGGTCATTAAGGCTTTGTGCCTTAACCACAGAAACAAAGCCGTTAGGTTTGGGTGCAGTTGAACAAGCGGATCTGTTGAAAAGGGTTAGGGTTAGCCAAAGAAAAGGATAAAGAGTTGGTAAAAGCTTCAAAAAATGAGAATACAGAGTATCATACTTCGAGCAATGGCACCATCCTGGTGAATGGTCGAGTATGCATTCCGAATGACAAAGAATTGCGGGAACAAATATTGTTGGAAACACATCAGTCTAAGTTCTCCATACATCCAGGTTCGACCAAGATGTACAGAGACCTTAAGAGGTATTACCATTGGGTTGGAATGAAGCAAGATGTAGCTAGTTGGGTTGTAGGATGCCAGACTTGCCATATGGTAAAGGCGGAGCATCAAGTGCCGAGTGGATTATTACAAAGTCTACCCAATCCCGAGTGGAAGTGGGATATGATCACTATGGACTTTGTAAATGGATTGCCTATGGTAAAGGGCAAAGATGCAATATAGGTGATTGTGGATAGACTCACCATGTCTGCTCACTTTCTCGCCATAAACAGGATGGACAACTCTGAAGTTTTGGCCGAGAGGTATGTCCAGGAAATAGTGCGGCTGCATGGTGTACCAGCTAGCATTGTTTCAGATCATGACTCTAAGTTCTTTTCGGAATTTTGGAGATCGCTTCAGAAAATTTTTGGGACTAAGGTACACATGAGTACGGCTTATCACCCTCAAACTAATGGTCAATTAGAAAGGACTATTCAGACCTTGGAGGATTTATTGAGGACATGTGTGCTGGATTGGGGCGGCAAGTGGGAGAATTATCTTCATTTGGACGAGTTTGCTTATAATAATAGTTATCAAGCAAGCATTCAGATGTCGCCTTATGAGGTGTTATATGGAAGGCTTTGCCAAACTCCCTTATGTTGGACACAAGTGGGGTAGTGAAGCATTTATGGTCGGGACTTTGAGGAACAGACCACAGAAAAGATCTTAATTCTTAAGATAAAGATGAAGGAAGCTCATGATAGACAGAAGAGTTATGCGGATAAGCGAAGGAAAGAGTTTGAATTCGCAGTAGGTGACATGTTCTATCTCAAGACAGTCACTTACAAGGGAAAGGATCAGGTATCTAAGAATGTTAAATAGAATTCGAGAAACATGTGACCGTACAAGATTCTGGAAAGGATAGGAGTAGTTGCTTATAAGCTGGAATAGCCTAAGGAGATGGACCAATTTCATGATGTTTTCCATGTATCTCAGTTAAGGAAGCAAGTCACAAATCAAGACAAGATCATGACAGAGATCCCAGTGGATCTAAGGGAAAACCATACTTTTGAGGGAAGACCAGTTCAGATACTTGGCAAAAGGACCATAACAGAAAGAAAGAAAAGGGTTAAGTATGTACAAGTCGTATAGGATTGTGAAGGTGATGAGCAAACAACTTGGGAACCAGAGGAATTGATGAAGGCAAAGTTCACTAAGTGGTTTGAGAAGAAGAAATTGTTCGGTCTAAGAAAGTTAAAGGTGATAATTCAAGGACAAATTGAAGCCTAAGCGGGGGAGAGTTACAGCGACCGTGAACCAAAATTATGGCCGGACGGTCAGATCAGAACATGAAAGTCAGAAACAAAGAGGTTAAATCCGATTGTGTTTGGGAAATTTCAGTCAAGGATTGAGCTAAAACCAAGCAATCAAGTGGAAATCCGGACAAAAGATAAGTTAGACTGGATTATTGAGTTGATTCCAAGAAATTTGGAAGTTGGCCGGAGTTATGTGAAGTTGGTCGGTGGTTGGTGGAAGTTGGTAGCATCGTTGGTGAGAACCATTCGGATTCAGACAAGATGGTCATAATCGGACAAGGCAGTTACGATGTCAGGTACAGACAAGGCAGTTATATCTGTCAGCAGTTATGTCTGTCAGACCACGCATGTGCAAGTGATCACGCGCACGAAAGCGGTTACTGGCTTGAGTGATGCGCAAAATCCCGGGTATTTAAGCAAAATGATGCGCACAAGCGGTTTTCTGAAGAATGTCGCGGATCGATGACCAGGCGTGTTATGATTGGATCGTTGAAGAAGCGGTTGGCTCGACTGAAAATCGTCGTCTCGCCTATAGATTTGAATTGATCGGCTCGTTTCACCGTTTTGCGCGAGAAAACGATCTTTGAGAGAGAATGTTTTGCATAGAGAGAGAAAGTTGAGCAAAGTGCGATTAGTTCGTGAGTTAGCCGAGAAGGTGGGGAATCAGTCAGTCCGTGTGCCGATCAAACCACAAAAACCGAAGCATTCAGTCAAAATCGTTAAACGTTTAAGGTGAGTGCTAGTTATTGTACTGTTATACCTTTTTTGTGACTGTCTATGGCCGTGAGTACTAGTTACCATTTTTAAAGTCTTCGTGGCTAAAGTATGCATGATTCGGATGTATAACGACCGGATCATGAACTGTTAAGGCAGTGATGCCAGAAAACTTACTGAGATGGTCGTGTGATGCCAAAACTGTACTGAAATGGCTTAAGAGCCGAACTGTTAAAGCGTACTGGACTAGACTGGTGACTGATTTGGGTGAATCCAGATGGTCAGAACAGTCTAGTCGAACTATGGGTTAGACTGGTGATGCATATGGTTGAATCCGGATAATCAGGACAGTCTAATCCGAATTGTTAAGTAAAATTGAGTAAACTTGTGATGAAAGGTTCTAAGGGAACAAATTTGTACTGTTGGCTAAGTGTTGTGAATTAAAAAGAAATCGAAAATGCATGAAAACGGCTAAGTATAAAAAACTTCTAAAGCATGTCACTACTTGGATTATCCCGACAGTGAGCCGAACCAGTTAGAAAAATTGGGTTGGAGTGTTGCATTTTTCCAATAATAATAATAATAATAATAATAATAATAATAATAATAATATAGTTAGTGGTCCAGGGCTTACAAATCCTTTATCTCTTCTTTTGTCGAATAAAGCAAGAAATGTAATGTGATTATTAGAAGTCGTATATAAAGTTAGTTGTTTTTGTATTAACCATTAATCGATCGTAATTCGTAAGAGAGAAGTATGGGATCAATGGCTCAGAAATCGGTTTTGATGTTATGTGGAGACTTCATGGAAGCCTACGAGACCATTGTACCTCTCTACTTCCTTCAAGCGTTTAGCGTTAGCGTCCACTGCGTTTCTCCTGGTCGCAAAACTGGCGACAAGTGCGTCATGGCCGCTCATGATCTCCTTGGTTTAGAGGCATGCCTACCTTTTCTCTTTAAATCAATTCTAACTCGCTCTTATCCATTTAAATATCACATTTCTATTTACAGTTATACAGCGAGTTGGTGGTGGATCATCTAACGCTAAACGCAAACTTCGATGACGTCATCCCGGAGCAATACGACGCCGTCCTAGTTCCAGGTGGACGTTTCACGGAACTTTTGAGCACAGATGAGAAATGTGTTAGTCTGGTGGCTAAGTTCGCAGAACTCAAGAAGCTAGTCATCACGAGCTGTCATAGCCAACTGATGCTAGCAGCGGCGGGTCTACTCAACGGTGGAATGAAGTGCACGGCGTTTGAAAGCATGAAACCGTTGATAGAACTCTCAGGCGGCGCGTGGTGGCAACAAGATGGAGTGAAGTCACTTATGGACATCACTGATTGTGTAAAAGATGAGAATTTTGTATCAACAATGGGATGGCCAACGCTTAGCCACACACTAAGAGTAACGTTAGAATCACTAGGCTCCAAGATTTCATGCTCCAATAACACGACTCAACCTTCTTTGCTTTTCTTGATTGGGGTAAGCTTCTCTAAACTAAAACGTCGAAGTCGATCTCTAAAATATTTTTATTATAGGCATAACATTAATAAATATAATACATTTGTATTTTTCATTGAGTATTATTTTCTATATTTGCTATACCTTATTAGATCTGTTCTTTTTTAAGAAATATATATATATATATATATATTATTTTTTTGTCACCTTTTTTAAGAAGTAATTAGCACATAAGTCATTTCAAAATTTCTATAAATTGGATGAGTCACTTAAAAATAAATATGAAAGATACGTTTTTAGCTAGATATGTATGATTCTACAATAATAAATTAAAAAATATATTGAAATAGAAATAATCAAACTAATAGAGCAAACTATAATAGAATAAATTGGAAATGTGTTTTGGGAAAGAAAATTCTAGAGTAGGAAATACATATAAAGATGATTTAAGGAATGAAATACATAAAACTAACCAACTAAAGAAAAAAAATTACAATGAAATGAGGTGATGTAAGATTTGAAATAAGTTTAAAGTCTAAACCATATATTATTACACTTTTCACACATATTATTACAATTTCAATTAGGAATTCATCAAAAAAAAAAGATATTTTTATAAGGGTTTGAGACAAAGAAAAAGCATCACCAATTTTTTTTCCAATACCACATAAAGTTATTGTTTCTGAAAGAAAAAAAAAACTAAACTTTAAACTCTTCAAAAATAAAATATATATCCAAAATTTTACAAATATTGTAGAAAAAAAAAACTAAATCTTATCTGCTATCTAAAATAATAATTCTAAACGCTAAAATTTGGAGTATACTTAAGTCCTTAAAATAGTTTTTATGTTTGTTGTAGTTTAGAGAAAAAAAGTTAAATACTTTTGGAACAAAAAATTGTTCTTTTTGTTTGGTATTATAAAGAATATCTCTTTACAAAATCCAAGAGAATAATAAATGAAAATATGTTTGAATTAGTATGTAGTTTTTCTTCACTCTTAATACCTAGCTAGATCCGCTCCAATAACAGATTTGGCATATGTATAAATAGGACTGTGTAGAAGATTACAGTGTCAACGTACCATTTAAAGCGTTTCAAGCTCTTGGATGTAAAGTGGATGCAGTCACACCTAACAAGAAGAAAGGTGAGAAATGTGCTACTATTGTTCACGACCTTGAGGACGGAAGGCAACTTCCTACTGAGAAGTCCGGTCACAACTTCTATGTGACCATTGCGTGGGATGATGTCTCTGTCGATGATTACGACTGCATTGTGGTTCCTGGTGGAAGATCACCGGAGCTCTTGGTGATGAATGACAAAGCCGTCGGATTAGTCAAGAAGTTTGTTGAGAAAGGCAAGTTTGTTGCTGCCATCGGTATGGGAAATTGGCTACTTGCCGCAACCGGCGCTCTTCAGGTAATCAATATTAGAAACACTTTTGTACCGTGATTGAGTACATCGAATTTAAGGCATTAAATTTTGACTACGCATTTGGCATTGTTTATATCCTATTGTGGTCATACTAATTAATAATTTGCAGAAGAAGAGATGTGCAAGTAGTTATGGGACAAAAGTGGCTGTGAAGGTAGCTGGTGGCCAGATCCTGGAATCAGAGCGGTGTGTGACCGACGACAAGCTGATCACAGCCGCAGCAACTTCCGATCTGCCTGCCTTTTTGTATGCATTGTCGACTGCGCTTGGTCTCTCTGTTTTATTCTAATTAATGTCTAGTGGTGCCTTACCACATAATGTATAGAATCTATCTATTGTTTAACATCTATCTAGGTGATGTTAAGCGATTTAATCACAAATAATAAAACATATTCGATATTTCTACCTGATGACATGGCTTCTTCTTCTTTTTTTTATTAAACTCGAGGGGGAAAGAGTTAAAATATTTGTCATAAGTTTGCTACCTGTCAAAGGTTTGTCATTAGATTAACTCTTATGTTTCATTATAAAATAAGTCGTAGGAATTTTATACTAAGTGATGTTTTTTTTATGTTTCTATGCATAATGTAGAATTATAATTTATCGATATTATGGAAAACAATTTTTGATTGGTTAATGTAAGGTGTGGGTTCGCCCAGGCTCAATGGGCAAAGTCTATCTCAGAAACCCAACTCAGAAGCTCATCTCAGAAAGCGACGAGGTGAGCAGATGCGCCGAAGGAACAGTGCACCTAATCCTTATAAACCCGCAGAACAGTGACCTATTGACCAACCCACCGAAGAAACAGTGCGCTTAGTCACCTGTCCAGCATACTCGAATGATGATGGAAAAGCACTATAAAAAGAGGAAGAGCTTCCACGAGGAAAGGATCTGCAATTCTGAGAGAAAGAACTTAGAGAGAAGTTAGAGAGATAAATCGACGCTCTTAAACTTCTTATTCTTATTTGAGCTCGTCGGATCTGTCGACGACCTCACCTTGCTTGTAATCACCCCTTTCAAATACGAACTCAAATCAAGGGGGACCTTCGAACAGTTGGCGACTCAACTAGGGAATAATTTGAAAGAAAGAAACGCACCTTATTATACGATGCACTGAAGCATGGCAAATTTAACCATTCAAACGATTACGTTTAGGTCAAAGATGAAACCCACATCGAAGAACGGGATGCTGGGGTCGACGATCAACAGATGATGACCGGAGCGGCGAACAAGATCCAAGGGGTACCCACTCAAGAAGAAACTAACCAGACACTACTGCACAGACCGGAGGATCGGGAAAAAGAATGAAGCCAACTGAAGAACAAGTCAAAGCGTTGATGACCGCAAGCCTAAGGAGATCCAAACTGGAAGTCATGAACAAGAACCTCTTCGGATCCACAGACACACTGACGCCAACATTGGATAACCCGCTCATGAGTCACACTATCGCACCGATCCACTCCACCACAACGACTCCACCAACTAGAGTGAAGAGATAAGGGTGCTAAAAGCCCAATTGAAGGAGATGAGTTCTCTCGTGTAAAAAGCCACGTGCTCGGCGCCGGAGATCGAATGAGTCGTTAGGGATACCCAAAGAACCTCATTCACAAGGAGAATAACAAAAATCCAAATCAAGCACATTGCAAAGATTAAGTTTCCAATCTTCAAGGGGAACGCCGACCCACTCACTAAATGATTGCGTTCATGATCACGATGGGACTAGCCCAATTCACAGATGAAGAGAGGAACACAGGTCTCTGCCAGTTATTTATGGGAAACTTAGGAGGGGCGGCACTCTCGTGGTTCTCTCACCTAGAGGCACGATCAATCGACAACTTCCAACAACTGTCAACAACATTTGTCAAACTCTACTCCATGTTCATGGAGAAGAAAGCATGAACTGCCGACCTATTATCGCTAAATCAAGGACATCGTGAGCCCCTCAGGCTGTTCATAGAACGCTACAAGGAATTAGTATCAAAAGTTGCAATCTCCGACGAAGCAGCCATCATCGCTCTCATGAACGCACTATGGTACGAATCCAAGTTCATGGAGGAGCTACTCCTAAACCAGCCCCAAAACCTCGAAGATGCCCTTCATAGGGATAACAGATTCACCGCAATGGAAAAAGAAAAGGTCGCCATGGCACGTAAACATACCAAAAGCCATGGAGGAAAAGAGAAGGAAGACCCCATTGAACCACTTTAGCTCTATGAAGGTCAGCCTAAACTCGACAAAGGGAAGAGACATGAAAACTACCTCGTTGAAGAACGCAAACCACAAGCAGCAAAACGACGACGACTGCGACACCATATATGATTTCCACAACCGTCAAGGCCACAGCACGATAGACTGTCGCCACCTGAAGGACATGCTGTTAAAAATATATAAAGAGGGACGTGGATGAGACGGGCAGAGAAGATTTGACCAATATCCACCAAGAAACCAAAGAGACTGATCACAAAAATATGGACCAAATCAAAACTGCAAAGCACAAGAAAGACAATAAGAAAGGCATATGGTCGAGACGGATATGATCCCTCCCAAAAGACAGGACAACAATGAACGAGAGGGCGACGTCTATAACCCGAGAGGGAGAATAAACGTCATCATGGGAGGTATCTAACAACGCGGGGACACCCTTTGAGCATTAACAAGATCAGAACATCTGGTGCTTAACACGCAAGGAGGATCGACCAGCAGGCCACTACGGCATGAACCAATCATATTCACCAATGAAGACTTGATCGGGGTAGAAGATATCCAGAAGGAACTCATCATCGTTGAACTCTTCATTGAAGATTGCGAGGTGACGAGAATCCTCATCAACATTGTGAGTTCGGTAAATATAATATTCAAAAGTACAATGCAAAAAATGGAAATCGGGGAGCAAGAGATAAAGAGGACCACCCAATCACCAGCTTTAGAGGCGACATGATGGAAAAGATAGGATCCATCTGTTAGAATTTGAGTGTTTATCTCATGGAACAATTGAATAAAAAAGAGAAGAACAGAGAGTATCATGAGAATTTAAGTGACCAGAATGAGAGTGTAGAAATTAGTAACCAGAATATGAGCTTAGAGAGTATAAGAGAGTATAAGAGAGTTAGAGAGAAACAATTTAGTATATTGAAGAAGAGAGATTAACTCTCCTTAGAATTTACAAGAGAATTACATCTTATCTTTATTGGAAAATGAATAAAGCATAGATACATTGAACTTAGACAACTTATTTGAAATAAAGGAGAGAGAAGGAGAATGCTTTTATCCACTAGATTTTCAAATGGGATAGAGTAAGGAGCTTATACAAGAAGCTTGACACTTCCATAGGTTGACCAATAATCTTCTCTTTATCCCTTTGAATCCCAACGGTTATATTGACTTTTAGAAGCTTCAATTACCTTTTTGGATGATAAATCACGAGTTGTACAAGACCCTTCATGTACAACACTTTGTATGTACATCATTCAGCTAACATCTGTACGAGCAGTCTTAGCGCATAATCAGTCTTGGCTGAATGATCTACTTTTCTTTTCTCAATGTTATCTTTTTCTAGTCTTGATCATTTATTCATAACTTCATAATCTCAACATGTTGGCATATGACCAAGTAATGGTTCAACCTTGGCTTTGATCACAATGAATCATTATGAGATCTTCATATCAATATTCCCCCTCAAGCTTAACACCATTTAAATTGGTTAAGATTGGAACCGAGAAGATCTACCTCATTAAAAACCTTAGTGAGGAAAACCTCATGGGATAAAACCTCACTAAGGAAAAAAAAAAGTATAAATCCTCAAGTTTTAGAGGATTCTTCAATTTGGCCAAGTTCTTTATGAATTTTAAATTGGCCCTTTCCATTATCTTCATTCTTGATTCTACTTCAAATATCTTCAAGTGAAACATATCTTCTTCTTGTAGCTCATTCTTTGTTGGGTTTTTACCTCCAATCTTCAATTTTGGCAGATTTTGTCTTCTTGGAATGTCTATCTTGAACAGACCATAGATTCTTGACCATAAAGGTTTTCAATTCGAGTCCACCTTCTATAGACTCCTTTTTGAGTCTAGTTTTCAGAAAAATTAAGTTCACAGATTTCTGCTCCTAGTTTGGATGGAATCTTCAAAATATTGGACCTATGTCTGAGACAATTTTCTTGTGCCTTCTTCAGTTGAAAATGCTTGTATCTCTTTCATCTGATCTTTAATTCAGGTGGATCCACTTGGAGATTGTTTCTTCTTAAGTATAGGGTCCAGAACATCTTCATTCGTGTTAATCACCCTCTTAATTCAATCAGAAAGTGCCTTGGAGTGCACATATATCTATAATGTCCATTTCATAAAAGAGAATCTTCACATGCAATGCATTGCTTGATCCTTCCAAATGACAGCCTCTTGGACTCCCAAACTTTTAAGTCTCCTTCTAAGGCTCTTCACCTTGGATAATCACCTTCATTGAGTTCTTTTAAGTTCTTGACTTGAATTCTTCTTTTGTGAAATTGGATGATTCATCTTCATGAGGCTCTAACCGTATTGTCCTTCTTGAACCTTTGGTTGATTCAACTCTATGGAATTCTATTCTTCTTGCAACTATTTAGACCTTCTTTGAGGCCTCTTCATGTTGCTCCATACATCATGTCTTTTGGATCTTATATAAGATCTTTTAATGATGCTCCACACATCACTTTCTCTAGGTTCCTCATGAACCTTATTCTTGGTGATCAATGCACAATCTTGATGAGTTTTGGATTTTGAATATGATAGGCTCAGAATATAGGGAGACCTATATCTTTTTCACTTGAAAATGCATGAGCTTTTGTCTTTAGCCTTTCTTGTTGGTGATGAATCCGAACCTTTATAAAGTTGATTCTTCTTCTTGATTCATTGAACCATTCTTCTTTAACTCTATGAGCATTTTTGGTTTTGTTGAGTCTTTAAAAATTATTCAGTTTCAATCTTCTTTTCTTCTTGAGCCCTTACAATCTTGTGGACTGATCATAGCTCCATAATGTCCTTGATTCTTTGACTCCATAAGGTTTTCTCTTTGATCCTCTTGTCTCAATCCTGCTCCATTAGTCGTTGTGGATTTTGAGACTTGTTCGGCCTTTGAGCTGTGTTTTGTTGTGAAACCAACACACCTTGATCATGGAGCTTTGACATTATTTCCTCTCCTTCATGATCAAGGTGGAGATCTTATCTACACATCAATAACAAGAACATCAACTCAAATGTCAATAATAAGAACCATTACTTATCACATAGTCAAGACTTTTAGAACATTTTCAAATAAGGAGATACTTAAACTAAATGATTATGCATCCTAATACATTTCAACCTAAGACCTTAGAATAAATATTTGGAACTATCATTTTAACAAGTCATGAAACATTAAAGACCAATCTAGACCTCATTATACATTTGAACTTAAGATCCATTGAGCCATGCAAGAACATAAACTAAGCCTAATTAAAGACCTTAAACAACTTAATTTCATGCAAAAACATTCATTTAATAACTTTATTGCCTTATGATCATGCCCAAGAGAACCAAACATTAGCAAAGCTAACAATATCAAGAATAACGATCATGTGGACATGAGAACATAGTTTATTTTGACAAATCTAACATTCATGAAAGCCAAATATAATAGTAAGTAGAACATTAATCTAGCCTTAACCAACTTGCATGCATAACCACAATTATCAAAGACAAATTCCAATAGCTAGCTAAGCATTTAATCATTTCAAGGCATACGAGATTCTAGATCATGAATAAATACAGAGCTTAGTATAAAGGAGAATAGGGTTTAGAATTTGGCCATTAGTCACTTTGAGGGGAAATGGCCTTTCGCCATTTTGGAGGGGATATTGTGGGTTTGAGAAATTCCCCCTCACTTTAGAATTTTCCTACAAGATATAAGCAAACATTATTAGCCTTTTTTTTCAAGTTCTTTCAAGAGAGTATGTGGATCATCATGACTTATCATGAATCACTTCCAACTTAAACTTGTGGGAACTTTTGGATTCACCATGGATATTATCCAAGGTTCACTTCCCTCCAAACAAAAGGTTTTATGGATCCATTAATATTTTAAAGTTTAAACTTCTATGAGTTCTTTCAAACCAAGGTTCACATCTTTAAGACTTTTGGATCATTTTCTTTTTGAAAGATAAATTTTGAAAACTTTTCCAAGTGTTTGGATTCATCAAAGACCAAAAAAATTAACCCTTTATTATATTTGGTTCTCACATCTTTGGATTTGAAAAACATTTTTAAATGGTCAAAAAAGACCGAAATGTGTTTTTGAAGTCACTTTTGAAATCACTTTTGTAAGAGAAATGGCCAAGACATGTAGGATCGAAGAACAACTTAACCGAATCATGTCTTTGGCACTTACTTTTGATTCAACTTGGCCTAGACCTTGCAATGGCCTAAACTACTTCCCCAAGAAAAATAAGGTCCGAAGAGAAACTTGGTCTAATCTTATCTTGGTACATCTTTAGCCGAAGAGTAACTTGGCTTAGATTCTTGATATGATTGAGACTAAGACTGAAGAACATCTTGGTCCTAGCTCCATTTTTCTTACAAATTGGCTGAGTTACTTGGCCATCAACTTGACCGAGACATCCAAGGCCGAAGAGCAACTTGACCATATACATGTCTCGACTTTTCCTCATAAAATATTTGAAAACCAGAAGCTAATCCTCTAATATTTCGAAGTAAACAATTAAGAAAACAAGGATTTTAGATTCAACAAGTTACTTTTGAGTAGCTTGATTCACTTATCCTTAAGGCTCACAATTTTCAAGCATGCTTGAATGTTCTTGGTTATTGTCTAAGTTTTGAAACTTAAGAATGTTTCCAAAATCAATTCGGATTCATCATCTTTTAAATGGTTCTCTTTTGACTTTGAGTTCACTCTTCTTTTGGATTCAACATGACACTAACAGTCATAACTGTGAAGTGGTCATGGATCTCTTTTAACAAGGAACATGGATTCAACATGTCTTTAGCATATGAATACCAAGAATATGGTTCTCTTTCCTTAGCAAGGATGGATTCAACATGATTCTTAACTTATAAAAGTGGACAAGTCATGATTCTCATCCTAAAGGTTAAAAGGGTTTTTTCCCCTTAGGGATTAGGATTCATCATGGGCTTATATCCATTAAGAACAAAGTCTTCATGGTTCTCTTTCCCTTTTTGGATTCAACATGAAACTTAGACTCACAAGAGAAAATTTTTCATTGATCTCTTCTCTTAGAGATGAAAGAAAGATGAATTCATCAAGCACTTTCACTTCCACCCATAAGGGCAAAGTCCCACTTGTGAACAAGCTTTAAAGAACTTTGTTCTCCTTCCTTTCATCTTAAAACCGAATAAAACATTTAAAAGACAGAAACTTTAGCTTCAAAACAGGTTTTAAAATACTTTTTAACCGATCAAATGATAAAAAAACATAAGCTTTAAGCTTCAAACTCATGAAAAACCGATTTGAACAAAAACCAGGAACTATTTTGCTTCAAAACAGATTTTAGAAGCTTTAAACCCATATTTAACCGTGTAAAACCTTAGAAAACATATTCAAATGCTTGAAACTTCTGGAAAAAAAAATTAAGTAAAACCATAAGCTCAAGAACACATTTTTAAACTGATTGAAACAGCTTAAAAACATAATGAAAGATAAAATTAACCAAATGAACACAAAAACAGCGGAAATGAGAGGTTTGAGGAGCTTGTGCTCTGATACCATGTTAGAATTTAAGTGTTTAGCTCATGGAATAATTGAAGAACAAAGAGAAGGATAAAGAGTATCTTGAGAATATATATGTGACCAGAATGAGAGTGTAGAGATTAGTAACCAGAATGTGAGCTTAGAGAGTATAGAGAGAAAGAATTTAGTATATTGAAGAAGAGAGATTAACTCTCCTTACGATTTACAAGAGGATTACATCTTATCTTTATTGGCAAATGAATAAAACATAGATACATTGAACTTAGAAAGCTTATTTGAAATAAAGGAGAGAGAGGGGGAGAATGATTTTATCCACTAGATTTTCCAATGGGATAGAGAAAAAAGTTTACACAACAAGCTTCACACTTCCATAGGTTGACCAATGATCTTCTCTTTATCCCTTTGAATTCCAACTGTTATATTGACTTTTAGAAGCTTTAATTACCTTCATGGATGATAAATTACAAGTTGTACAAGACCTTCATGTACAACACTTTGTATGTACATCATTCATCATCCATCTGTACGAGCAATCTTGGTGCATAATCTGTTTTGGCTGAATGATCTATTTCTCTTTAACTCAATGTTATGTTCTTCTAGTCTTGATCTTTTATTCATAACTCCATAATCTCAACATGTTGGCATATGACCAAGTAATGGTTCAGCCTTGGTTTTGATCACAATGGATCATTATGAGATCTTCATCTCAATACCATCAAACTACCAGTCCGAGTGGGAAGAGACGTGATTATCACCAAGTTCCAGGTCATCGACAAAAATCCGATCTTCAACGCCATCTTGTGAACTCCATGGCTACGAAAGCGGCGGTCTCAATCTTCCATCAGTGTATCAAAATCCCATCGAGTGGGGGAACCATCACCCTCAGAAACAACAAAAGAGCAGCGAGGACCTATTTCATCGTGGAGCACAAAGCGCAAAAGAGCGCCGAATTATAGCAGCTACAGCTGGGGAGCTCAGAGCGTCCAGACCTCCCCCAAGATCGTAAAAGCCCCGAATGCAAAACCATCAACCAAGTCAATATAGATAACAGCCACCCGGAGAGATGCGTCGGGATCGGCCATGAGTTAGACGAAGGGATAAGAGCAGAGCTGATCGCCTTCCTGAAAGGAAACACCAACACATTCGCATGGTCGCTTGAATCTATGAAGGAAATTTAGCCGAGCATCACCTACCACGAGCTAAACGTTGACCCAACTTTCAAACTCATCAAACAAAAACGACGAAAGTTGGGACCTGAAAGGGCGCAGGCAGTTAACGACGAGGTGGAGAGATTATTGCACGCTGGGTCAATAGCCAAAGTCAAGTACCCCGAATGGCTGGCGAACCCAGTAGTCATAAAGAAAAAGAACGGAAAATGGAGAGTATGCGTCGACTTCACCAACCTGAACAAAGCCTGCCCAAAAGATATTTACCCACTCCCGCACATTGATAGGCTCGTCGAGGCCACGGTCGGGAAAAAATTACTCTCTTTCATGGATGCTTTCTCGGGTTACAACCAAATAATGATGCACCCTGATGACCGGGAAAAAAGGGCATTCATCACCGACATAAGCACATATTGCTACAAGGTTATGCCCTTTGCCCTCAAGAACGCATGGGCGACGTACCAAAGATTAGTTAACCGCATGTTCACCGACCTTCTAGGCACCACCATGGAGGTATACATCGACGACATGCTCGTCAAGTCATTATATGGGGCTGACCACGTCGACCACCTGCGTTCCTGCTTCACCATTCTCAATCAATACATGATGAAACTCAACCCCACCTAATGCACTTTCGGCGTAACATCAGGGGAATTTCTAGGTTACATCATCACAGATAGGGGGATCAAAGAGAACCCCAAGCAGATAAGAGCACTCTTCGGCCTCCTGTCACCAAAGAGCACTAAAGAAGTATATATGCTAATCGGACGCGTCGTCGTCCTCAACAGGTTCATATCAAGGCCGATGGACATATGCTTTCCTTTCTATCAACTCCTACGAGGGAACAAAATGTTCGAATGGGACGAGAAATATGAACAAGCCTTCAAGGAGTTGAAGGAGAACCTAGCATCACCGTCGATCCTGGCCAAGCCAGAAGACAGGGAAATGCTTCTACTCTACATATTAGTGTCAACTACAGCCGTCAGCGGCGTCCTGGTCAGGGAAGAACACAGCAAGCAATGACCCATCTTCTACATTAGTAAGACATTGTACGGCGCGGAGGCCCGATAACCAACTCTGGAAAAGCTGGTTACGCCATCGTCATCTCCTAAAGAAAATTACGACCATACTTTCAGCGCACTCGATCGCAGTCCTCACAGCTTAACCACTGCGAACAATCCTGCATAGCCCAATTCAATCGGGAAAAATGGCAAAGTGGGCCATACAACTCAGCGAGTACAACATCGATTTTCGAGGAAGAACAAGCGCAAAGTCGCAGATCTTAGCCAACTTTATCACAAAGCTGCCCCCAAAATTAATCAAAGGTGGCAAAGCCCCGCGAATATAGTCCTTCCACGTCGACAAATCCTCAGCCGAGGAGGATCAGGAGTTGGAATCCGTCTAGATCACTTCAAAATAGTCAAGATCCCCCGGAGCAAGAACAAGGTCGCCGACGCATTGGCTATGATAGCTTCATCATTTGATTCTAACCTTCGTAAGATCATCCCGGTCGAGGAAATCCCGAAGCTGAGTATTAGCATGAGCTTTGTCCACTACATCGACGACCCAGAAATCGCCAAAGACGACTTTGGATAATGAGCCGACCAAGAACAGCTAGTTGCCGACTGGAGGGACGAAATTAAACTTTATATAGCAGAAGTAACCCTACCCGAAGACAAGTGGGCTGCCCGCAGGCTAAAAACAAAAAACGGCGCACTACGTTATGATCGACGAACACCTACTATGACAAGATTCCACAGGCATTCTGCTAACCTGCCTCGGCATCGACGAAGCTGACCGCATCATCCAAGAAACACATGATGGCGCACGAGGAAATCACTCGAACGGGCGGGCACTTGCGCTCAAAACAAAGAAGCACACGCTCTATTGGGCGACTATGATAGCTGACTGTCACAAATACGCACTTAGGTGCGATCAATGCCAACGCCACGCCCCGACAAGCCATCAATCCACCAAACTTCTGCGAATATCTACTTCACCATACCCTTTCATGCGATGGGCCATGGACATTGTGGGACCTATGCCAGCATCGCGAGGCAAACGTTTCCTACTGGTCATGACAGACTACTTTACCAAGTGGGTCGAGGCAAAGGCTTTCTCAAAGATCCAGGACGGCGAAATCCAAAACTTTTAATGGGAGTACATCATTTGCAGTACGGCCTACCCTACGAAATCGTCACCGAGAACAGCACCCAATTATGCTCCCACAAGTTCGAAAGTTTCTGCACCAAGTGGAACATTCGTCTAAGCTACTCAACGTTGCGATACTCACAGAGAAACGGACAAGCCGAAACAACCAACAAGACGATCGTCGACAGCCTCAAAAAATGACTAGAGAAGAAAAAGAGTTGATGGGCCGATGAGCTAGAATGCGTCATGTGATCCCACAGGACAACACCAAGAAGGGCTATAAACAAAACCTCATTCTCAATGTCTCACGGAGTCGAAGCCATGGTACCCGCCGAGGCAAATTTTTATAGTCTACAACGCCTGAAGATGCCAGAGCTAAGCAACCTCAACGATGCAATGTTATACGACTGCCTAAACAAAGCCAAAGAACAGCGTCATCAAGCCTTGTTTCGCATCCAGAACTATCAATTAGTTGCACCATATATTACAAAAAAAAAATGTGAATATCAGACGATTCTCAGAAGGCGACTTGGTACTCTGCCACATCATCGATAACACCAAGGAGTTTTGCGCTGGCAAACTCGGTATCAAATGGGAACGCCCCTACCAAATATTGAAAGTCGTCAAGCCAGACAGCTCACCGACCTTGAGGAAACGATGCAACCAAGATCCTTGAACGCATGACATCTCAAGCTCTACTACTACTGAATCAAGTATGGTTGTAACATGAACTACGAATAGGTTGATCCCTCTATAATGGATACATAGGTAGCCCAAAATAAGGTTGCAGCTGTAAAAAAAAAGGGGTGGGGGGGGGAATAAATGCTCATCATAAACCTTCATTACGAAACTAATTCAGTTCTTATATATATGTTCCATATCTCTAAACCACTCAAAAAACAGCATGAAACTAAAGTCGAGTCTGAACTCGCCGAGCTGAACCTCGAAAAAAGAAAATAAAGCCAAGCCTAAACTCGCCAAGCTGAACCTCAAAAAAAGAAACTAAAGCCGAGTCTGAACTCGCCGAGCTGAACCTCAAAAAAGAAGCTAAAGCCGAGTCCTAGTTCGCCGAGTTGAACCTCGAAAAAAGAAATTAAAAGCCACGCTCAAACTCGTAGCAACATCCTAGCTAGATGTTCTTTATGGGAAAAAGGAACATAAGCAATGACACTTGCACTCGAAAAGCCAAGTAGCATACTTGCACTTTCTAGAGTACTCCAACCACAAAATAAGTCGAACCCAAACTCGTCAGGTCGTCGACAACCTAGAATAAAAAGGGGAACCCGAGGTTAACGCAACCTCACACCTTCGAGTTAGTTTCGCATATTAACCATTTGACAACACACGAAGATCAAAATATGAAAAAGTGGCAAACAGTTCCTAAGCCGAAAACAAATACTCCATTAAGCAAAAAAGTTTTTACATTGCCACAAACGGACCAAAAAAATATACAACAAAACAATTCAAATTTAAAAAGAAGATAAAAATCAAGCGTTATGGTCCAAAGAAGCGTCGTCAACCCCAGTAGGCTGAATCGATGAAGCCTAGTCGTCGACGGGCTGAGGAGGCTCGCTTGAGAGTATCAGTGGACTAACCAAGTCCTTGTCAGTCAACTCAGTCACGACCATCCTCTCACGAGCGTCCTGCTTTGCTTCCAGCTGATCCTTCGCCGCCTCGAATAGCAAATCAGGTAGCACTCCATCAAAGCCTTTCACCATATCGAAAAGCTCCAAAATTTTCTTAAAACATGCAATTGCCTCCTCCATAGGCTGCGCACTATGATTTTCCTCTAGATAACAACGAACCTTAACAAAACGTTCGTCAACGCCAGCTCGCCATGACCTCCCAACCTCCTCCACCTTCTCTCGAACAAGCTGGTCAAATTTCTTCGCCAGATGGGACCTTTTCTTATTGGCATCGTCGTAGCGAAGGTTCATCGTGGTGTTTACATCGCACAAACTCTTGACTTCAGCCTCCAGCTCAACATTGCGAGAGGAAAACCCATCATTTTCAGTCTTTAGAGCTTCGCACTCTGCCATAGCAAGCTTCATTTAGGTCGTAGCCCTCTCGACCAATAAATGACCTTCTTTAGCTTGGGCGTCGAGAGTCGCCCCCACCTCCCCCAAATCCTTGGCTTTCTTTTTATCCTGTAAATACAGGCTGCATAACTTGTCTCCATACTAAGCCATGCACGTTAAAGCTTCGCTTGCCTGCCTCACCTTCAATTTGAACCACCTAAACATGTGGTTCCCCAGCATCCCCATATGAAAGAAATGTAAAAAGATCAGTGCGGTGCAATACCCACCTCAATAAGTTAATACAATGATATTACTCGGTTTTAACGCTTTATAGTAAGCATTTATGCTTTCTATTCAAC
>OVBE01004181.1:0-24662 GCA_900406425.1 Iberis pinnata | reverse complement strand
AAACTGATCGTTGCACTCTGGTCTCTGTGGTTTGATACCCTATCTTTGCTACATTGACTGTTCTCTGCAGTAATAGACTAGGATTAAATTCTAAGCCTATCATAGTGTTAGCTAAATAAGAAGGAGAAAAGCTACTTCTAAGTATTAACAATGAACCTAGAAGCTACAATGAAGCTAAGGAGTCCGAAAGTTGGAGATTAGCATGTGAAGAAGAGTTGAAATCGATCAAGAAAATAACACATGGAATTTCATCAGTCTTCCGCATGGAGAAAAACGAATTGGTTTGAAGTGGGTATTCAAGCTCAAAAGAAATTCTGATGGAAGCATAAACAAACACAAGACAAGACTGGTAGCAAAAGAATATGTGCAAAGATATGAGATCGATTATGAAGAAGTATTTTCTTTAGTTGCAAGAAAAAGACAGATCGACTTCTAATAAATTTTGCAATGGCTCATGGATGGAAAATTCATCATCTTGATGTAAAAAAATGCATTTCTTAATGGAGAACTGAAAGAAATAGTGTGTGTTACACAATCAGAAGGTTTTGATATAAAGGGGTATGCGGGAAAGTCTACAAACTCAACAAAGCTTTATCTGGTTTAAAGCAAACCCCAAGAATATGGAATGACAAGCTAAATCAAGTCTTCAAAGAACTCAGGTTTAAAAGATGTTTGAAAGAACCATCAGTATATCAGAAAATGGTAAAACAAGACACACTTCTTGTCGCAGTCTATGTAGTTGATTTGTTTGTCACAAGAACAAATAAAGAGATAATAGGTGGTTTAAGAAAGAGATGTCAACAAGATTTGAAATGAGTGATCTTGAAAATTTGACATACTATTTAGAAATCGAAGTTTATCAAAGCAAGAAAAGAATAACTTTGAACCAAAGTATGTATGTTTTGAAAATTCTTGAAGAAGCGGGAATGAAAGATTTCAATCCAACCCACATACCAATGGAAGCTGGTTTGAAGCTATCAAAATCAACCAAATAAAAAGGTAAAGATGCTCCTATGTACCGAAATGTCATTGGTTATTTTTGGTACCTTCTACAAACTAGGCCGGATTTGAGTTTTTCTGTAGGTGTATTGAGTCGATACATGCAAAACTCTAAGGAATCACATGGATTAGCGATAAAGCAGTGTCTAAGAGACATAAAAGGCACAATCAATCTCGGACTTGATTTCAAGAAATCGGCATCAAAGGAGGTGAAGCTAATAGACTATAGCAATAGTAGTTACAATGTGTATCATGATGATGGTAAAAGCACAATGGATCATGTGTTTTATCTTAATGGAAGTCCAATTATATGGTGTTCGCAAAAGCAAGAGATAGTAGCACTATCATCGTGTGTAGCTGAGTTTATGGCAGGAACTGAAACAGCAAGATAAGCAATATGGCTACAGGAATTATTGAGTGAAATAACCAAAACTGATTGCGGAAAAGTAGTTAGCATAATTGCTAACCAATACGCGATTTCATTGACTAAGAATCAGGTGTTTCATGGTCTAAGCAAACACATACATACTAGGTTTCACTTCATCAGAGAATGAGTTGAAGAAATGAGTAGAATTTGAGCACGTTTCCGAAAACGAGCAGAAAACAGACATTTGGACAAAGGCATTTGGAAGAATCAAGTTCAAAGAGATGAGAGATCTCATTGGAGTGAAGAATCTAGGCGAAAAAGATGTCAAAATTATGAGGGAAAATGTTAACTTAAGTTTGATTTGAACAACAAGTAATCCTATTTTTAAGGAATAAGATAATGTTTAGAATATTTAGAATTTATCTAAATATTGTGTTTCCTTATCTTAATGGCTTTTCTTTTTATAATAGGATTAGAGTTTTTGTGATACTTATAAATAGGCATGTCGAGTTATGATATGTTTTACGAGAGGTTGAGAGATTTTGAAAGTTGTAGGTTTTGAGCTTATTTTCATAAAGTTAATAAAGAGAATTATTCTTTATAAATCTAATCTAAACCTACATATCGATTATATTGATACAAGAGACAATGACGATTTTGACTGGTGAAATTTGTGCCTCTTATCAATTTGATTGTGCCCATATAAATTTGGTCAAGTCGGGTCTTCCTTCATTTGGGATTCGCCTCGTCCATCATCCTCCTTCAGCCACCGTTGCCGACACATCCTAGCTCACAATATCTTGATTCTCCTCATGCGGCCACCATAAGGGTTCTAGCCTTTGTGGAAGTCTTTTTCAGTGAGCTGCAAAAGATGCTTCATTTTGATCATAAGCCGGAGCTTTAGGCTGGTCTTAGAGCGTCAAAGGTCTTAAAGGCTTTTTTTTTATCTTGGAGACTCCCCCGATTATGGTTCTTCTCTTTCATGTGTCGACCATCGAGCACTTCATCTGGTTATGTACCTCTTCAATAGTTTATTCTCTCAAACTTATTGGGCTATGAAATTTGTTGGTGCATTCTTTCCTCTTTGAAAATCCATCTTGATAGGTGCATTCAATATAATGCAGTTGATCATTTGGATTTTCCAAAGAAAAGGGGTACATCAATGTTTTCGTTTTGAGTCATTTTTCTCGTTAGTGTGATTATGCCGAAGTGTTTGATGTGGTTTAGCGTAATTCGCTATCCTCTAAAGTCAACATTGAAATACCACTCTCTTACAAGTTTGGTGTCATAGCAAAATAGATTTAGTTTTCTTTTTCAAACTTTAGATTACTTGGGTGGTGAGATATCTAATCAATTTTCCTCCTCCTATGATAAAGAGAGATCTTTTTCATCATTCTTTTCGTTCAAAGAAAAATTTGGTATGATATTCTCCCTCTCTTTAAAAGTAAGTCTTTCTTTGGTATCCAAGTAAAAGAAGACCTTCATTTTCATAACTTTGTTGCAATCTTTTGCAATGATCTTGTCATGCCCCGTAGATGCATTTATAATCATTTTGGTGAAAACTGCGAGTATAGATCCTCGACCAAAGTCATAATATAAAGTGACGATCATCAAGTTGGATGAGGAAGCAAAAAAGAAGCCTTGAGTTGCCCAAGTGTTCTATCCCAATAAATTATTTCATCCTATTCATAACTTTCTATCAAATTATGTGTTTCATGTTGTTGTAATATTTGGTTGTTTTAATCTTTGTGTTGACACATATAAATATGTTTGATGTTTTATTTTTTTTGTATTTGATTAGACTTCGAATGAGTGAAGTAATTATGCATAAAAAAACTATTTATTATTCACATGTACTGCCTGAAAAGAAATTGGATAAAATTTGGAGAACTTCAATGAAAGATTGAGACATATAAAACAATAAAAGGAATCACACAAAACTAATATAAGTTTGACTCCCTTTCAATAAATGGACAATGAGTATATTATCAAAATGCGTTAGTTGAACGTAATAAAAAAATCAAGAGCCATAAGAAGTAGTTAGGTGAAATGTCAACCCAAGAAAAAGAAGAAGAAAAGCAAACCACATTATCACACAATACTTGTTGAAGACCACCTGTTAAATAAGCCCAAAAGCAGCCGACACTTATTTGATTTTGAAATAAAAACACGGAGTACACGTACGCTTGTTTGGACATCAATATCTAACCAACTGATTCTGACATTTCATCTTTCTCCTTGGAATCATAAAATATTTGTTTTAATTAAGGATATATTTGCAGGTTTTTATTTGTTTAATAGAGCCAAACAGGGATGTCTTTTTTTTCTTTTCTTTTTCCCCTTCTAGTGCAGAATTACCAAATATGCCAATTTAAATACCACTATTATTCTTTTCTTCTCCAAAAGATCTTAAAATGAATTTATAATTATTTTCTCGAGAACATGTTTTCTCCTTAATAAAAGTCCACTTATTTGTCAACTAGTTAAAATCCGGATGGTAATACAGTTATAACAGTGACACTTGGGCCAAAGTAACTAATTTTAGCAGTAAAATAAGTATACTGGTAATCATATCGGTTATATATGATATACGGATTTGGCTCGAAGTTTTGAATTGAAGTGAGATTTTATTATAAAGGATGTTTTTTCATATTTTCTTATGTAAATGGGGAAATGAACATAGTAGTAATCAAACTCTGGGAAGCATGTGGATCATATATATACAACGACAACACTCATGAGATGATAATAAGTACTCATAAATACATACATACACATATATATATATATAGTGGAGCCATCAAGGCTCAGGTTCATTATTGTCAAAAGACCTCACCACAGTGTAGGGGAGCCGTCAAGGCTCTCTCAAATACAAAGTTGGTTCGGAACATTTTATGGGTTTGTTAATATATATTGTAAAGCGGATCAGAATCTTTGGCAAAGATACGAACCGAGTAGATTCCAACAAACTTTCTTCTTTTGTGCGTTGCGTGTGAGATCTTCGTTTTTGTGCAATAGATTCCACATTATGTGTATGTCTTCGTACTCGCAAGAACTCACGTCGTGCTCTAATCTCAAGAGCCCTGCAACATACAAACAAGACCATCCACTCAATAAACACAATCAAGATTAATTATATTCAATTATTTATCTCTGAAACTCGTATATTGAACAACCAATTTTCTGATTCAAATCAGACTCAAAGCAGAATGAATCGCTAATCAAAAGCACATAATTGTAAGGAAATTGATAAATTCAACTCAGATTAAATAAATACTTGAATCAAAACAGAGAAACATAATTAGATCAATTCGAAAACGAGATATTCGTTATTCCTCTAAAGCGATGAAACAGAAACCCAGCTACAGAAATATAACCGATTCGGCAGATGGAGAAAAGAAACACAGAGACGGAATAAAAATATAGATAAGAACGCCGGTAACGAGCGGTGGAGGATCGGAGCTTACCACTGTGGCGGAATCCGAATCGAACGGTGAAACGGTTCCAGATACGGCGTGTGGGGAAGGACATCGTGTTCAACCAATCTCTCCATCGTAGGCCGGCCATTTCAGCTGATCTTCGTGCTTCGGTGATGGTGATCTGCAATCGAGAAGAGAGAGAAAATAGAAAGGGAGAAGAAACCCAACCCCCAAAAAACTGACGTTACAAGCAATAACTTGAACTAAATAGACGGATAGTGAGTGGGGTTTTTTTTTTTTCTTTTTTTCTTTTGTCACATTTAATTTTTTAATGTTCTTATTGGTCATCAATAAATAATTTAACGATGATAAAATATTGGTCATGTTCTATGTTTTTTTAAATGCCTTTGATTGGTAACTCTTTGAAAAATCAACAAACATAAACTATTTTGGTTTCGTTTATTGTTCTTTTTTTCCACTTATATTTTAACTTTTGGTATGAGTAAATCAAAATTTTTAAGTAGTATCATATAACTAAAGGTAACTTTAATTTTTCTTAAGATAAATATTAATGTAATAATATGCAAGGATGAATGGTTTTGTGGATAATTCAATGATGGTCATAAACAAAAGAAATTATGCAACTAATTCACAAGTCACAACATACAACTTTATCCATCATACATACAACCACGATAAATAACTTTATTCACAAAATACTGAAATCTTTTATTGACTTATGTAGTCAATTATCAAAGTCCATATTTTTCCAAAACTATAACTTATGTAATTCAATTTTCAAAGATCCAATTATAGTACACTCGGATTTCTATAAGCTGTTTTTTTTTTCCAATTTGAGAAAGGAACCAACATACAAACAACAACGGGAAGAGAAGAAAGACGAGGGGAGCCTACAGAACTTGGAACAAACCGATTTACCAATAAATAAGGAAACAACAAAAAATACTGGAGCAACGCCAAAAGCTCGCGAAGAGAAGAAAGACGACAGAGTTTCCAGAGAATTCGGAGAAAGGACATCCGACGAGAACACCAGACGAGCAGACAAGACGAGCTAATCAGAATCAGAAATCCGGAGAAAGGCCTAAATTGAACTAACCACCTCGTGAGCGAAGGAAAAGATCGACACCAAACCGCAAAGGAGAGTAACACCGAGAAAGGATGAGAAGAGAGGAGCAGCTCTGACCGAAAATTAGTCAACAGAACTTAACTGACAGACCATTCTCTCTGGTCACCTATAGGAATCCGAAAGAATAAAAAACTACTTCTTCCGTTTCATTTTATTAATTGTTTTGAAGGTTTTTTCTTGTTTCACTTTATAAGTTTTTTCCAAATCCTAATACAAAAAGTAAAATTTTTAGTTAAAAAGTTAAAATAAAACTCAAACATCTACTTGCTTTTAATTAAATTCATAGACAAAAAATAATAAATAAAAAATGTAAAAAATAAGAATTATTTTAATATGTGCGGTTTTAACCAAAACAACTAATAAAATAAAACTAAAGAAGTATTATCTAATTTTAAAAGTTTTGTAAATCACCCAAATTGAAATTAATGAATAATATATATATATATATATATATATTTAATAAAATAAAAGTCCATATAAGAGAGTAATTTCATATTTGCGTAATATAGAGTCTATGAGTTGAGAAGGGGAAAAGGAGAGGAGGCCAACAATTTGAACTAACAGCTTCTTTTTATTGGCTTTCGGCATGCTGATGTCAGTAATATCGACTAGATTTTTGCCACGTATCACAAAATCAATGCGGGCTCCACTGTCTAGTGCAGTTGAATACGACGATCCCATTAAACTGTCGGTAGCTCTTAATTGTCTCCACGTGTATACCTGTTCACGCCTTTCCATTTTTTATTCATTTTCTGTGGAGGAATTGTGGAGAAACAAATATCTATATATCTATTATTATTTTTTCCTTCAGCAAATATCTCGTGCCAAAATTTTGTTAAACAACATGCCAAAAAAGTAGGACAAAAAAAGGTTAATTACAAACAAAATATTAATGTTTATTTTTGGCCACCATGTTATTTGATTATTTGATGATGTGTTTATGATCGATAACAAATTGATTTTTTTCTTACAACTAGTATTCCCACTACGGGGATTGAACTATATATATAACCTCCACATGGTGTGTTATGGGTTCAATTGAACCCGATGAAACAAAAAAGTATTAATTATTACTAAAATTTTAAATAAGTAATTGTAATTTTAAACCCAAATTAATTATATGTTTAAACTTAATCCAATTTAGTTTTGATTATATTATACCAAAATAGATGTGTTTATTGGTTTTGTAAGCATGATGTACATTTTTAAGATGTAAATTTATGAATAACTTTGTCGAATTTTGTTTCAAAATGAGTTTTTGATGTTGTTTTGTAATGATATTTGTCTTCGCTTATAATTTTTTTACTCCATTAAAAGAATTTTCTAGATCCGTCACTATATATAACCTAGGTGCCAAGACCCAATCTCTAGGGTCATTGCCACTAAAATGTACTAAAATAGTTTTGATAAAACAAATTGATCTAAAACGTGGCCTAAGTCCAATTTGAAACGGGGAACTTCTAGTTAATCTCATACAAATTCAACGTTAACCGTAGTTATTAGTAGATTAATTTTCTAAGTAAAAGTATTCACATAAATAGTGAAGAAGAAACAAATTTTGAAACATGATCCTGAACAAAACAAGAATCACGATAATGATTCTTTTGTTTTGGTTAAGGTCAAGGTTTAGTCTATATATAAATTTGCTATAAGAGAGTTAAGGAGTCAGTAAAATACACTCTATATAAGAAGACCACATGTACATTACATTTTTCAACTTTAATGAGAATACAAAAGTTAATACAAGGAGCTCATACTGATGAAATTAAAATGGAAAAATGGCACATATAAAACAGGGTGCAAATTGAAATTGTTATCAAGTGGGATAGTGATAATTGTTTGCAAATAGACAATTTTGTTCAATTGAACCTGATACGTTGAACCTTATATCAGTTCATGATAGATATAAATTATAATGTGATTTATTAGAGTGATCCGTGATTTGTTGATTGACTATATGAATACCATTTAACTTTCTTTTTGATGTCGATGTCGATGTCTTGCAACCATAATGAGAACAAAGACGCCTTGACTTTCCCTGAGATAAGTAGTTCCCACAAGGTTTAGGTTCATTCACAATTGCTTTTAAAAACATGAGTTGTTGTTTTTCTTGAGAAATAAAGTTATAAATCTTGGCGAACTCTAGTAAAGGGTCCAATATCCATTATAAGAATATGTCTTTGTTGATATTAGGTTTAGCATCTAGGATAAATCCCATTTCGGCCAAAGGCCCAGGTGGACGACGACATAGGAGTCCGAAGATGAGCTGGGTCTGCCTCTTAAAGGCCATTAATTATAATCATGTAATTAGGGTTTTAGGCATATGTTTATAGTATAAATACCCATGTAATTGCTCTCTTAATGATATATAAAATTTCTCTTGAGATCATCTAGCACACCCACAAAATCAAAGATTACAGCTAATTGTTAAATCTTGATTCAACAGTTGGCGCCGTCTGTGGGGATTACTAGATGGAAGATCACATCTCCTCTTTTCGCAAAAAAGAAGAACCAGAGCAATGAACACGAGTGGACTAACCGAGAAAGCACAAGACGGCTCCGCCAGCATTACCGCCGAGGCATGAAACAGGGAAAACCAGGGTAATCAACTCGACATCCGGGGGGCGGATCACGAAGATGAAATCCTGAAATCACTATGCAGGATATGTGGAACCAACTGAACGAGCAAAAGGCAAAAACAACTAAACTCAGAGACGAATCACAAAACCTCATGACACAGCTCAAAGTTATGATCGCTTCCACAGAGGACATGGATACACGTACCGTCAACAGGTCCTTGTTCGGAACGCTTCAACAAACACCCAAAACTGCAATAGGGTATCGAAGCCGACATGATCCCATTATGCGCTAAGGTTCAAAAACACCATTGAAGTCGCGGAACAACAACACATTCATGAACAGTTAAAATTAATGAGTTTGCAGGTACATCAAGCTACCAGCTCGGCCCTGACATCCTGAAAGCCATCGAAGAAACGCAGAAAATTCTTTTCTCCAGAAGAATCACCGATGTCCCAGCACGACACTCTACCAAAATCAAATTCACAGGATACGATGGAAAAAGTGATCCGATCCAATACCTAACAGCCTTTACAATCGCCATGCCGCGAGCACAATTCTTTCCAAAAAGCGGGATGCCAGTTTATGCCAACTATCTATTCAAAATCTGTCAGGTTCGGCGCTGGATTGGTTCTCCCGCTTAGAACCAGGAACCATCGACAACTTCCAACAACTGTTAACATTATTTATCAAGCACTAGTCGATGTATATCACAAAGAAAGCTTCCACAACCGACCTTTGGACACTATGCCAGCAGGAAAAAGAAGCACTGCGAGATTTCATCGACAAGTTCAAAGTGGTTGTCGCTCGAATAGTATTAAACGACGAAGGCGCAATCACCGCCCTACGGAATACCCTCTGGTATAATTCAAGATTCAAGGAAGAGATGCTCATTAACCCGCCGCAGACACTGGAAGACGGGCTCCACAGGGCCAACAAGTTCGTCGAAATAGAATAAGAACACGCAACGATATCTAAAAATCATTACGCAACAAAGCCGAGCCGAGAAAAGGATGAGGTCCCACGAGAGCCAGGAAACATTATACGAAGGAAAAGAGAGCTCGCGCAACCTACATAATTACCGAGAGTGGAAAAATCGCAGACCAACCTCCACCCGCTGACGACGAACTAGAGGCGTACTGTGATTTCCACAAACATAGCAGACATAAAACTGCGGACTGCCGACATCTGCAGTCCATTATACTCAAAAAGTTTCAGGACGGAGAAATTGATACCAATAAAACCAGGTTCAACGATAGAAGATGAAGTGGACATGTAAAATCATTTTGTCCATCGTTTAAGAGAAAAGAAATCAAGTTTAATAAGTGCAATGGTCATGATCACACAAAGGCAGCTTGTGTAAACACACGAAAAGAAAAGAAAAAGATGGCTCAAAGTTGGAGTGATACATAGTCAAATTCACACGAAAGTGCTCTTAGTTTGGTACCCTTGAGTGGATTTATGAAGCATGAAAAAGGAAGCGTAAAACATGATTATGCATCGTTGTGTGTTACACACAACTTTTATGTTGCACTGAGCAGTGATTCAGAAAGTGAAGATTTGGATATTCATGCTGAAGTCAAAAACCTTTATGAAAGCTGGGTTAAATTGAGTAATGAAAAACTTTAGCTGATCAGGGATAAGAGAATTTTGGAAGCCAAAGTGAATATCTTTGAGAAAGAGCAAGATATTATAGGTGGTGCACATGAGATGTCTCTTACTGATAAGCAGAAAATGGAAGAAAAGAAAATTGAGTTACTTGAAGAACTTATGGTTGAACGTCAAAAGAATACAAGACTTGAAGCAAAAATCATTGTGATGCAAGATGTACTTTTATAAAAAAAAGGAACAAAGAGATCATGCATGAGTTTAATGAGAATAAGAAGCAGATTCGTATGTTAAACAACTATTATGAAAATCTAGATAAAATTCTAACAACCTCCAAAAGCAAATTGGGTTCTTGGTTATCATGGAACATCATCCATGAAACTGGTGTCTTCATATGGACTTTCATACTTTACAGCTGCTAGTCCAACAGATATGAAAGTGTATCACATAATACAAAAACGAATTCTACTCATCCAGATTATGTCAGATTTCAAATCAAATCTCTTTGTATTCAAAGAACCTAAGATCATGAATTAGGTGATCAAACTAATTCAAGCATTGAATTTAAACCTAGATGAAATCCTATCTAACAATCATATATGTTAAATTTATGTTTCTCAGGGAAATCCTAAAACCTAACTGATAGAATATGCAGACATAATGGAAGAACAAAAACAATCAATGGAAATGAAGTCATTATTATTAAAAATCAAATCCAAAAAGGTTCAAAAATTTTCTCTAGTGGAATACAAAGTCTCCGAGATCATCTCCCTCAAAGCTTGGGAAAAAGAAGAGAATGTAGAATTGAAAGTGAAAAATGGTTGTAAAAAGAAAAACTAAATTAAAACTAAATAAAGTCTAATAATATAAATATGGAAAAAGGGAATTCTCCTGGAACGCATAAGGCAATATCCAATAACTTGGTTTCTTTTGCTTATGAAAAATTATGAAAACAAAAATTTCTTTTTTGGTGAAACTTCTTGCAATATTCGTGCATTTCCAGTACACAATTTTCTTTAACGCTCCAATATCTGTAATCTTCGAAAAGACTCCAAAATATTAGAAATAACTCAGAAATACCTCAAATCTAAGTATAAATGCTTATCAGAATGCTGTAAATTCGAGTTATATTAGTAATCAATGAACTACCACTGTTATTTTTTAAAAATTTTTTTTGACAATGATAGAAATTTTGAAAAGTAACAATTAGAATAAATAATATTGACATATATTCGAATTAAACACAAGTCATTTACTTTTATTTGTGTGTATTATTTATTCGATTGCTATACAAGCACAAATCGGTAGTGTTTACTTAAACGTCTTTCTACTAATATATTTAATTTTATATTTTCATATTTAACCTTTGTCTAATATTTGTGTATATATAATATATATACCTCATCGTTGTTTACTTGCAACACACGAACTCATCCTTAAGTCACTCTACAACAATTTGAGACATAACCAAACCCCAAGCTCCATTGCTTTTCTTTCTTTCTTTTTTTTTTCTGTAAAATGATTTAGCTTTGCGGTAATCATTGAACTACCACAGTTAATTTTATAAGTAAATTTGTATATTGGGTATTTTTGTTGTTTAATTTAGAAAATAGGTATTTTGTTTTTTAATTTACAAAATATGTACTATTGTTTTTAATTTGAAAATATGTATTTTTGTTCATTCACATCAACCATTCATCGTTCATACAGACAATTCACCGTTCACATAAACCATTCATAGTTCACACAGACAATTCATCATTCACAAGAAAAATTCACATTCATCATTCAGAGACTGTTCATCATTCACGGAACGAAAAAATATCTAAATCCAAAGACTTTTATAAAGTGTTGGGAGATATTATTGTTAATATTGTTATGTAAATAATATCTTCTTGCTTAGTTTGTTTAGATTTGATTCTCTCTAATGTGTATAAGTGTAACAATGATATTCAGAATGAAACACAAGAAACAATTCTATACTTTTAGTTTCTTAACATGGTACCAGAGTGAAATTAAGGAAAATACAAAATTCAATTCTCTTAATTTCGATCCAAGACCTTAATCATGAGTGGTGGTGAATCAACTATTGTCGTTTCTACTTCAACGAGACGAACAATCTCGCTGTATGACTTATCACCATCAGATAATCCGGGTTGCATGATTTCTCAAACTCTATTAAAGGGATCCAATTACGATGAATGGGGAGTCAATATACGACTTGCTCTCATGGCTCGAAAGAAGTTCGGGTTTGTAGATGGAACTATAGCACAACATGCAGCTGATAGTGAAGACTTAGAAGATTGGAGATGTAACAATGCGTTAGTTATATCATGGATTAAGCTCACGATAGATCCTGCAATTCGAACAACTCTTCATACTGTTGATGTGGCTCACGACCTTTGGGAACACAGCAAGAAAAGATTTGCAGTGAAAAACGGAGCCAAAATCGGATGACTTAAAGTTGAATTAGCTTTAGCTCGTCAGAATGGAAGAACAATTGAAGCCTACTATGGTGCGATGAATCAGCTTTGGAGTACTTTGAGTGATTATTGTCGACCTAAAGCTTGCAAGTGTGGACTCTGCACATGCGATTTGAATACAGAACTAGCTAAGGAAAAAGAGGAACATCATGTGTATGATTTTCTTCGTGGATTGGATGAGTCCTACTCACAGATGCGATCTGCACTCATGTCTTGTGTACCGTTCCCGTCTCTTGATGATGTGTATCTCGCACTCACACAAGAAGAAGACAGCCGTATGATCTCTGTGACTAATGAAAACTCAATGTCCAGAATGAGCTTTGCTGTTCAAACACCACCGAAATTTCGAGCTGCAGGAGGAGATAAAAACAAAGGTAGTCAACTTTGCAAGAGCTGTGTCAGAAGTGGACACCTTGCGGATCAATGTTTTCTCATGGTTGGGTACCCAGCCTGGTGGGGAGATCGACCAAGAGGCAAAGATCCCTCGCGTGGAGCTGTTGACTCGCAGAATAGAGTTGTCAAGGCTCATGTCGTGACTGTGTCTCAGTCTGTCCAAAACACAGCATCACAACCTGTTCATTTTGAGAATGTTGCTTATGAAAACTTAGATCGGATGGGATTGAGCGACTTGAGTGATGTTCAATGGAATGGACTTATTCAAATGCTATCCGAAAGGAATCTCAACAAATCTTCTGCACTTTCAGGTAAGTCCGTTTCTAGATCCTGGATTTACGATACAAAAGCTATGAATCATATGACCGGATTTATTGAGTACTTGGATAATCCGACGGAAACTTATTCAATGCTTATAAAATTGTTTGATGGAAGATTTAGTGTTTCGGATCAGCGAGGAACAATTAATCTAGGAAGAAACTTGAAGTTGAAAAATGTCTTGTTTGTTGAAGGCTTGAAGTGTCACCTGATTTCTGTTTCGTAGTTGTCAAGAGATAGCATATGTGTTTTGCAAATTACTGATTGGTTGTGTGTTGTTCAAGATCGCATTACCAAGATTTTGATTGGAGTGGGTGAACAACACAACGGACTGTATTTTTACAGAGATGTGGAAACAGCAAGTGCAGTGCATCAGCATAAACTCGAATCTGGAGCTTTGTGGCAGAAGCGATTGGGACATCCATCTTCTACTGTTCTTTCTAAGTTTGCTTCTTCTAATTTTAGTAGTTTCAGTGACTTTGATAGCAAGACGTGTGAGATTTGTATTCGTTCAAAACAAACTCGCGATAGTTTTCCTTTGAGTTCTAATAAAACAACCGTTGCATTTCAACTTGTGCATTGTGATTTGTGGGGGCCTTATCGTGTTACAACCTTGTGTGGACCACAATATTTTCTTACTGTCTTGGACGATTTTACACGAACAGTATGGATTTAATTATTAACTTTAGAATTGGAAGCTCCAACCAAATTAAAATCATCTGTGGCACTTGTTGAGCGTCAATTTGATAAGCGAGTACAGACAATACGTAGCGACAATGGTTCTGAATTTGTTTGCTTAACCGAGTTCTTTAGAGAAAAAGGAATTATACATGAAACGTCTTGTGTGGCAACTCCGTAGCATAATGGACGAGTTGAGCGAAAGCATAGTCATATCCTCAATGTAGCACGAGCTCTTCGGTTTCAAGCTCAATTACCTATCGAGTTTTGGGGGCATTGTGGATTAACTGCGGGATACTTGATAAATCGAACACCGTCATCTGTTCTTCATGAAAAAACTCTGTTTGAGATGTTATATAATCGTGCACCTCCGTTATCTCATTTGCATGTGTTCAGTTCGTTATGTTATGTGCATAATCAGTTTACTAACGGTGATAAATTTTCTTCTCACAGCTTGGAATGTGTCTTTATTGGATACCCTTATGAAACAAAGGGTTGGCGTGTGTATGAACGAGCTACTGGAAAAATACTTATCTCACGTGACGTACTATTTCACGAGGATAAGTATCCCTTTATCACCGGAAATTCTGATGATGTGGCAGATTTGTCTCTGCCTTCTCCGATTTTTGATGAAGATGATATCGATTTCTCTTCTTCCTTGCTCCCACCGTCTACACCAGCATCTCCTACGGATCCTGAAGTAGTTCCCGAGACTGTCACTGCAGAGCGTACTGTATCTCGTGAAACCTTTGTTTCTGATTCTCTTGTTCGTGACCCTGTGCCGTCCTCTGATTTAGCTAATTTACCGGAACATCTAGGTCGCAGACATCGCCAGAAGAAGCCCTCAACAAAACTGGCAGATTATGTTGTTAATACCGTTACCACTCAACCTGCACCAGTTTCCTCCTCTTCGTATCCAATTCAGAACTATGTCAATTGCACTAGGTACTCGCCTGCTCATCATGCTTATCTCCTTGCTATCACTACTAACGCTGAACCTAAGCATTACTCGCAGGCTATGGATAACACGAATTGGCAGTTGGCTATGAGGAAAGAAATTGAGGCTCTTGAAGCGAATGATACATGGACAATCGAGTGTCTTCCTAAAGGAAAGAAAGCCATCGGTTGTAAGTGGGTTTACCGGATTAAGTACAACTCTGATGGGAGTATTGAGCGTCATAAAGCTCATATGGTCGTTCTTGGAAACAAGCAAATTGCGGGTGATGATTATGATGAAACGTTTGCTCCGGTAACTAAAATGACAACGGTTCGTTGTTTCTTGGAGGTGTCCGCTGCCCTTCATTGGGAGGTGCACCAAATGGATGTGCATAATGCATTTTTGCACGACGACTTACATGAGAGGAAATGTATATGCGGCTCCCTCCGGGTTTTCATTCTCCTGATAAAAACAGAGTTTGTAAGCTTCAGAAATCGTTATATAAACTTTGTCAAGCTCTGAGGTGCTGGTTTGAGAAGCTTCTGGAAGCTATGATTCGGTATGGCTTTGTACAATCTGTCTCCGACTACTCATTATTCACTTACACTATCAATGAGACACAAATTCATGTTCTTATATATGTGGATGATTTTATAATTAGTGGCAATTCAATTCTTGAAGTAACAACATTCAAATCCTATCTTGGTGAATGTTTTTACATGAAGGATTTGAGAATTTTGAAATATTTTTTGGGTCTTGAGGTTGCTCGGAACGCTACCGGCATCTACCTTTGTCAACGTAAGTATGTTCGTGACCTCATAGCTGATGTCAGATTGCTTGGCTCCAAGCCTGTCCATTTCCTGTTAGAGCAACATCACCGCTGTCCCTTTCTAAGTCCGACAAACTGACTAATCCGGCTCGGTATCGTCGTCTCGTGGGCAAGCTGATTTATCTCGGTAATACTCGCCCAGACTTAGCTTATTCAATTCAAGTAATTTCTCAATTCATGCAGCATCCTAAGCAAGATCATTGGAATGCATTGCTTCGGGTTATTCGATATCTCAAGAAGAACCCGAGACAAGGTATTCTTTTACGCTCGGATAGTCCACGTACTCTCACTGCTTGGTGCGACTCTGATTGGGCGGGCTGTTCGCTTACTCGTCGGTATGTTTCCGGATGGTTCATTCAGCTTGGTCTTTCTCCGGTTTCATGGAAGACAAAGAAACAACCGACAGTCTCCTTATCTTCCGCATAGGCGGAGTATAGGGCGATGCAGTTCACGATCAAAGAGATTATATGGTTACAGGGTTTATTAAGTTGTCTTGGTGTCACACATTCCATGATGATACCTCTTTATTGTGACAATGTCTCGGTAATTCATTTGACGGCCAATCCAGTGTTTCATGAGAGAACGAAACATGTTGAGACATATTGTCATTTTATTCGTGAGAAGGTTTAAGATGGCACAATCTCGACGAAACATGTTTCCACGACGGTTCAAATTGCTGATATTATGACCAAAGCGTTGGGTAGACAAGAGTTTGATTCTTTTTTTGACAAGTTGGGCGTTCTTGATCTTCACGCTCCGCCTTGAGGGAGGGTGTTGGGAGATATTATTGTTAATATTGTTATGTAAATAATATCTTCTTGTTTAGTTTGTTTAGATTTGATTCTCTCTAATGTGTATAAGTATAACGATGATATTCATAATGAAACACAAGAAACAATTTTATACTTCTAGTTTTTTAACATAAAGTATCCTTTTAGCAGATTATAAAATTTTTAAATACCCTATTACCCAATTCTCTTTAATTTTATTTATATTATTTGGAACCATGAACACGTATATGCCTAAAAAGAAAGTTGATGGTGAAGCAAGAAAGTTGATGGTGATGAATTTAAAAGTAATTAAGAATATTCTTTCCTATAAACCCATTTCGTTATATTCCTTATCAAGTAAATTTTCCAATCTAATGGCTTTTTTTGGCTCTATTAGCTCTATGTATAATTTTGTTTTGGTAGCCGTTTCGAATGATATTTTTCATTCAATATTACCGATATATACATCTAATTTAATTTGGATGTAAATTATAATAGAAAAAAATTAGAGAATCCAAATTTTAAAAACCTAGTCTTTGGCTATGAAAAAATAAATTCTAACTATCTTATTTTTATATTTCTGTTGTATATTTTATTTCTCGTAACCATGATCCTCAATTTGATATCAATCGTTGGCGGCTCAAATATGAAGAAAACTCTAGTTATAACAATTATCAGGTATTGGTCGTCCAAGTTATTTACTCATTTAGCATATGGGCCAGCGGCAGTAGTACATTGGGGGGTGGCGAGATTGTAGACGCATAGAGCTATGGTCAACATACTGCTACACATACGAGATCTGGTCATTTCGCAGAAGAAAGTTTTGGTAAGGCGAGTTTCTTCCATTTAAGTTGTTTAAATAAATTAGTACGACGAAAATTAAATCAATATAGTGATGAACAAAAGTTTGTAAATAGTATGTAAGAATTCTTCTAGAATAAATCTTCTTCTACCTTTGATTCGTATAGATTTTGCACAAATTATATATATATATATATATTTTGTACAAAATTTGCACATATAAGATTTTGTATATGTTTTGCACGGAACTGGGTTTGTGACAAGAAAAGCACTTAAACACAAAATATTTTTGTGACAAGAAAAGACAACATTTTCTGTATGCAATAAAAACTGACAAATCTTAATATATTTATTGAATTGTAAAGGATTAATAATAGAAGTTTTCGTATGTGTAAATCAAAAACATTATCAGAAAGAATCAATTAGGTATAGTATAGATAATATCATTATATCACAAAAATATCTGATAATAAAAAATACCAACCATCACCCTTAAGCCCAAAAAGACAATAATATTCACAACAAAACATAACACAAATTAAATTTCATTTCAAGTGCACACAAACTAAAATGGTTACGTAAAATATGATATATAGATAGTTTTTTTAAAAACCATTTCAAGTACAAATAAGTAAGTACTTTTAGATTTCCGGCTACATTTCCGACTAAATTCCGATCTTGTCTTCTCTTCATCTATCCTTTCTTTTGGGTTACATTTGTGCTGCATGCATCGCTTCTCCGTCTCTCTTTGGCAAACTTCGCTTACTTCCTCATCGTTGATATCTCTGGCCTTCTCTTGGTCCTTCCCATATTCTTGCAGATAAGTGTTTCTATCTCTTTATTCTCTCAGCTTCCATTATCAATGGCAGATAACCTCTGGACTTCTCTGCAGAACCTCAATCTGGGCTCTGACCACACACCATTTCAACCGACCATTGATGGTCAACAGCAACGCGATAACCATCATCGTTTGAGTCTCTTTGTCAAAACCGTGAACCCGGTTCATCAACGTGTTCATCCTTTGAAGTAGACGATGCCGATTGCGTGGAAACTGGAAAATCGAGTCACAAGCAGAGTAATTGATGATACCACGGTCCAATTCTTCTTCAAGTCTGAGCATCACTTGATGCATGTCGTCGAAGATGGTCCCTGGACCTTTAAAGATTGGATGTTAATTACTGATAGATGGACTCGTCGATGGTCCCCTGATTACCTTCAGAAAATCTCATTTTGGGTTAAATTTCTCAATATCCCTGATGAATTTCGCGATGAAGCCATGCTGAAAGAAATTGGACAAAATATCGGGGTTGTTGAAGAAGTTCGATTGAAGGAGCCTATCAATACTAAACCAGCTGAAGCCTGGGCTAAGATTTCTCTCGCAGCTGACTCCCACCTCATCTTTGCTCTTCATATTCAATTCCGTAGAGGAGAAGCACCAACTCTTATCCGCTTCCAGTTTGCTAAACTTCGAAAATTCTGCTTCAAATGTGGCTCGTTAAGTCACGATCAATCTCTCTGTCCAGTTCAACCTGATGCTGCTGTGCCGGATTATATCTCGTTGGAAATTCCCCAACAACCATCTCTGCCTGATATCCCTATTGTCCCTGCTCTTCAAACTATGCAACGCAGTGGCCGTCTTCTTCTGGAAACAACTCGGAAACAAAAGGCAGATGATCAAATTCTGGAAGATACTGCATCTTCTAGCCATCAGCTTCAGGCCAAACGTCAAGTGCCTTTAACTATCAAAGGGAGGGTGGATATCCCGAAACCACCACTCTCAGAATGAAGATTTTGCATTGGAACTGTCAGGGACTTAGGAACACCCTGACAGTTCAATCTCTTTTTGGAATCAAGTTTCATTTTGCACCAGACTTGATGTTCCTCACGGAAACAATGACTGAGGACCCTTTTGTTCTGAATCTTTGTTCTCAGTTAGGTTTTTCAGGCTCTTATTTAGTTTCTCCAGTTGGAAGGAAAGGTGGTATAGCAGTATTTTGGAAGCAGGATGTGCACATTGAGTACCCTGCTGCACCTTCTCCTAATTATAATACCTTTTGGTTGCGTTTTGGCTCTTCATCTTTTAAGCTTATATATCTCTATGGACCTCCTAATAAAACAGAAAGACAGGCTCTATGGAATCACTTAGTTTCACTCTCTGGACACACAAGTAACACCTCCAATTCTGCTCTTTATTTGGGTGATTTTAATGATATCATCTCAAACACAGAGAAGTTTGGGGGCAAGCTTAGACCAGAAAGTTCTTTTTCATCCTTTAGAAGATTTACTTCCTCTCTCGGTTTGGTTGATCTTAAGTATCATGGTGGGAAGTACACATGGTGTGGTAAACGCCATAATCATCATGTCAAGACTCGCATTGATAGAGCCATGGCTTCAGATGAAGGGTTCTCTAACTTTCCCAATGCCTATGTCTCCTTGCTGAACTGGACAACATCTGATCATAGGCCTATCCTATTAGATACCAATGATCTTAAATGGAAGGGCAGACCCCAATTTCGATATGATATTAGATGGAACCATATTCCTGAAGTACATCAAGTGATTCACTCACTCTGGAATGAACATTGCCTCCACCTTCAGCCTCAACACTTTATGAAAGGACTAGACCACTGTAAGCAGAAGCTCATTCAATGGAAGAAGGACAATCCACACAATTCTAGTCATGAAATTCAAGCTCTTCAGTCTCAACTGCACAACATATATCAACAATCTCAAGTGGATTATCAACTGCTCAAAGATGTCAAACTTCATCTTCGCACTGCCTATCACAATGAAGAATTGTTTCATAGGCAGAAAAGCAGAGTTGCTTGGTTATCAGCAGGGGATCAAAATTCTTCATATTTCCATTCAAAGGTCAAGCAGAGGAGATCTCAGAATCGTATAGTCATGGCTGAGGATGTAGATGGTTCCATTCATCATGATCCTGTTAAAATACAAGAAGTATTTATCTCCTATTACCATTCCTTGTTTAACACTTCCACTGAGGCACGTACTGAGCATTATGATGTTTTTTCTGGTTTACAGCCTCGTGTAACAGAGCAGATGAATTCAACTCTCACAAGGATGGTTAGTGATCAGGAGATCCAACAAGCTCTTCAGCAAATCAATGGTGATAAAGCTCCTGGTCTAGACGGGTTCACAGGACATTTCTACAAGGCTCACTGGCCTATCCTTAAAGCCTCAGTCTCTGCATACATCTACAAATTCTTTGAACAAGGTCTCCTTCCTCAAGGTATTAATCATACTAATATCTGCCTTATACCTAAATCACCTAATCCCATCAACCCTAAAGACTATAGACCTATTAGCTTAACAAATGTAGCTTATAAGCTTATTTCTAAAATACTTGCCACAAGACTTAAACCTTTTCTTAATCAACTCATCTCTGTTAATCAATCTGCATTTATCCAAGAAAGACAGATAACTGATAACATTTTAATTGCCCAAGAGCTTCTTCATTCTTTGCACACAAGGAAGAGGAAAACTCCATTTGTGGTTTTTAAACTGGACATCTCAAAAGCTTTTGACAGTGTTAATTGGAGTTTTCTAATGTTTATGCTTCGTAAGTTGGGTTTCTCAGAAATCTGGTGTTCTTGGATCTATGCTTGTTTTTCCACCCCTACATACTCTGTTCTCCTCAATGGCACACCTTATGGCCATATCAAGCCTACAAATGGTTTAAGGCAGGGAGATCCCATTTCTCCATTTCTCTACCTTATGGTCTCTGAAGGTCTCTCATACCTCTTGAATGACTTGGTTCAACGTAAGTAATTGGAAGGATACAAAGCCAGTAAAGAGGGACCATCCATCTCACATTTATTCTTTGCTGATGAATGTTTGGTTTTTGCAAGAGCTTATGATCAAGATTTCAGAGCATTGCGTGATGTGTTATCTCTTTATGGTAAACTCTCTGGTCAAAGGGTTAATCTCCACAAATCCTCAGTTATTTTCAGCAAACACTGTCCTTTAGGAGCACAAAGAATGGTCCTGCGACTAACTAAGATCAGACGTTTTGGTGGGACTAATCAATACTTAGGTTTGCCTGAAACAATAGGCAGGAGTAAGAAGGATACATTTGCTTTTATTTTACAAAGAGTTGAAAGGAAAATTAAAAGTTGGACAACTCAATTTCTTTCGCTTGCTGGCCGAGAGGTTTTGATTAAATCAGTTATCACTGCTATACCAGCTTATCTCATGTCATGCTTCATTCTTCCAACTGGTCTTCTTAAGCGCATCACTAGTCTTATCAGGAAGTTTTGGTGGCATACATCCAATACAAGTAAGGGTATTAGCTGGGTTTCTTGGCAGAAGCTAATCAAACCTAAAGATGAAGGTGGTGTAGGTTTTAAAGATCTTGAATCTTTTAATACTGCTCTATTGGCAAAACAAGGATGGCGTATCATTACTCATCCTGATCTGTTGCTTAGTAAAGTTTACAAGGCTAAGTATTTCTCGAAACAGCAAGCTCTGGATTCAGAGTATAAGCCTGGTAACAGTTATGCCTGGAAGAGTATCCATCGAGGCATCCAACTATTGAAAGAACATACGCATTGGGAAGTATGAGATGGCCAAACAGTTCGAATATGGAAAGATAAGTTGTTACATAAGCTTGTATATTCCCCAGCTACTCTTCCCCCTTTTCCTGTGGATTCCAATCAGAAAGTTTCTTCTTTGTTCTCATCTTCTGTTTCAGATTGGAATATTTTTCATGCTTCACAGTATCTTCTGCCTCAAGATTGTGCAGCCTTAAGCAATATCAAGCCCTCTTCAGTTGGAGTTAAAGATCAACTCCTCTGGAATTATACTCCATCTGGTACTTATTCAGTGAAATCCGGATACAGGTGCCTCATTCAAGACCATTCTTTACTTGTGCCTTCTACATCCACTTTACAAACTCTCTCAAAGGCCATCTGGAAACTTGATATTC
Source organism: Iberis pinnata (assembly GCA_900406425.1). NCBI lineage: Eukaryota > Viridiplantae > Streptophyta > Magnoliopsida > Brassicales > Brassicaceae > Iberis > Iberis pinnata. The sequence goes on along the minus strand of OVBE01004181.1, from coordinate 2,391 downwards.
AACCCAAACTTCGTCACTTTATGTGGCGAGTGTTGCATCAAGGATTGGCAGTGGGTGTCCAAATGCACAAAAGAAACTTGGTTCCCACCACAACCTGTTACCTCTGTGGTGAGGAACAAGAATCAGTGGTACACTTATTCTTTCACTGTCGGGTTTCCAAAGAGGGTTGGGAGTTATGTGGCTTTAATGTTCAACATCATCCCTCTGATATTTCGACAGCACTTCAAAACTTATTGTTTCCATCAGCTCCTAATCCACATCATCCTGAACTTGCTGTCTATATCCTCTGGACAATCTGGAAATTTAGAAATGATTTACTCTTTAATGGAGTAAAGAGGGGCCTTCCAGATATTATTAATATGGCCATAGCCAGCTTCAAAGAATGGCAATCCTTGCCACTTTCTTTACCACAATCTTTTAAGGAAAAACAACCAGTTTTCCCTGCAAACTACCAATGCTTACATACTTGTACTAACCACTTTTTTCTCTACACAGATGCCTCTTGGATCACAGCACATGATCGTATTGGAACAGCGTGGTTGCTCACCAATGGTGTTGATCTCATAGCATATGGCTCAGGTGCAGGACCTCCTATGGAATCAGTCTTTCAAGCTGAGGCATATGGAGTCTTATGCGCAATACGTTCTTCCAATACACTGGGCTACACCAACATTCATCTCTTCAATGATAATGCACGTTTAATGACAATGCTTCACCGCTATCATTCACCTACTAGGATCTCGGAATTACGACAAGGCTCTGCGACAATCCTTCTTCAAGATATTTTAGCCATGGGTCAACTATCAATCTCTTTCACTTATCTATCTCGATGTAATTTTGGCTTTGTTGATAATCTTGCAAAGCATGCACGTATGTCTAATACATTACCGTTTGTAAAATGTTTATGTTAATATAATCCTATCTTCAGCCAAAAAAAAGTAAGTACTTTTAGATAGTAGTATAAGTTTATTAGTCCTCCCTCGTCAGTGGGTATAGTATAAATTTATTAGTACTCCCTCATAAGTGGGTAAGAGATTTAAATGTTAGAAAACATAACAACTCATAAAATTATACTTTTAAATTTTGTTACTAGAAAAATATTAGAATACTTACGTTACGTAATGTCAAATAATTTATGAGATTTCTGGCTATAATACAATTCTTTTAAAACTTTGTTGGAATCTTTTTTGTGTAGTGATCTTTTGGGATTCAAATGAACTCAATATATCTTTGAGAGATATATAAGAGAATAACATAAACAATGATGTATAATAAATAACCAGCTTCTTATACATCACTCAATCCCTAATAATAGTAATGTTAATATTCTTCTTAACTCTGATAGCTTATTGAAATTTTTGCTACTAATTCTTTTCGGGTTTTATTTACAGTGCCTAACTTTATCTTTCTAAGTTGTAAACCAAAAGAAAATAACAGATAAAGTGTATTATTATACTTTTTTGGGAAAAAACCCAAAAAATACTCCAAATATTTGTCATTTTAATTCACAAACTTCTTTGGTTGCCATTTTAATACATCAAATTTTCGTGTTGCCATTTTAATACACTAATTTATTATAATTACTATTTAAATACTTGAACTTTTTAAAATCAAAATTCCACTTAAACGGAACCCTAACGTCCATTAACCATAATTACACAATTTTCTGGTTTCCCAAATAATACATGAACTATTAATATTTTCCAGTTTAATACACGTACTAACAAATTTGTATAATTTGATATATGTGTTTTAAAATACATATTCATGTTCATAGAATTATTAAAACAAACTTTAAACTTTTGAAATATTATTGTTACAAGCATTTATATTATATTGATGGAAAATAGATTAAATAAATAAATAAATTTCAATCATACCATTTTTACCATCACTCGTTTACCATTTTGTAATTCAACATCAAAATTTTGAAATAGAGAAAAAAACATTTGTCTGAACACGTATTTCTCCTTAATTTTTGATTGTTTTTGTTCGACTCACACAAAAAATATTATTTTGATTGTTATAAAGTCTTTCGCGAGTAAACTAAACAAAAAATCTCAAAAACTAATAAGAAAGTGTGTTCAAATAATTATGGTGTTTCATAAGTAATCTTATTATATAAACCGGAACGCGTTTAACGTGAGTGCGACACGTAAGCAAAATTATAATTAATAGGATCGTGACACGTGTCATTGTTAATTAAGATCATGACATGTGTCAACGTAGTATTTAAACTAATGGAAACTTTCTTATCGTTAGTTTTTTATTTTTCCTAAAATAATAGAATAACAAAAAAGAAATGAGTATTATTATTTTAAATGGAAACTACATAAATCTTATTATATAAATCGGAACGCGTTTAACGTGAGTGCGACACGTAAGCAAAAT
>OVBE01004180.1:0-24671 GCA_900406425.1 Iberis pinnata | reverse complement strand
TATATATATATATATATATATATATTTAATAATAAATATTATATTTTTTCACTAAAATATATTAGATATTGACAAAGTTTATACATATCTAATTACATAAGAGCTAATAGATCTTCTAGCAATGAGAAGTTAGAGAATCTGCAACAACGTTTATGTTTCGAGGTACATAAGAGACAGATAAAAATCTATATTAAAAGGCTAGAGAACTAATATCCAAAATATAGAAAGACAAACCCTTAAGAATAGGTCAAGTAGAACCATGAACATCATGAGAAGTAGTTAAAACTTTTGATGCTTGCTGACAATCTTCTCAAAGATGAAACTCTGAATATGCCAGAGAGTTCATAATTAATAAAGGCTTGCTTAATAGTCACCAATTCAGCTTCAAGTAGAGTGAGTATTGCCAGAATGGAGCCAAATCTTTTTACAATCTGGAGACCTTAATGACAGTGTATCCATCCAATTCCTACTGGTGCTTGTGAGGAGATCCATGAAGCATCAACATAACATTCCCATTCGTGAGCAACATTAAGAGTGGGCTGAGTTGAAAGAAATGATTGTTGTAGTTGGAATGATGCAGAATCATTCTCTTGTACCCAAAGATGCATATCCATAAGAGCTTTATAAATTACATCAGGTATGCCCTCACTGAATTCCCTGGAAGAGAAAATCATTACGCATTTTCCAAATCCTCCATAATAGAAAAGGAGCCAGTTGAGCATCAGAATTTGTTTGAGCTTCACTAGACAATGAGGAAAAGAGAACAGCTGTCAAATTTACCACTTGATGTATAGAATAATCTGGTTTAGGGATCCACTTGTCTCTCCATATTCTAATTTTTTCGCCATTCCCCATTGTCCATAAGATTCCATGCTTTAGAAGTTGAACTCCTTTGAAAATTTCACGCCATGCATGACTTGGCCTACTTCTAATGATTGTTTCATTTAAAGTGCAATGTGGGTAATATTTTGCCTTATAGACGTTGATGATCAAAGAATCCATGATGGAAAGCAGTCTCCAGCTTTGTTTAGCGACAAGGGCTAGATTAAAATCTTTGAAATCCCTAAAGCCAATGCCTCTTGATTGCTTATAGGACGTTACTTTGCTCCATCTGATCCAATTAATTTTATGCCATTCTATGGAAGAGGACCACCAAAATTTTCGCATCATCTTTGTAAGCGCATATGTGATTTTAACTGGTAGTAAAAAACAAGACATGGCATAAGATGAAAGTGTTGTAGCTGCTGCCTTGAGAATGACTTCTCTACCCGCATGTGAAAGAAACGTGGTTGACCAGTTTTCCATTCTGCTTTGAACCTTTTGAAGGATAGAATGAAATAATAATGCTTTGTTACGGCCCACCAACCCAGGCAACCCAAGGTATTTATCAAAACCCCCTCTATTAGTAATACCCGTGACAGCTTTCAGTCTTTGTTGTAATTCAGGAAAACAATGTTTGTTATACATAATGGCTGGCTTTTGCAAATTAACAATCTGTCCACAGGCCTGTCCATAATGATTTAACAATTGCATAATCCTTCTACTCGCATACACAAAGGCTTTACAAAACAACAAGGAGTCATCTGAAAACAATAAATGGGGGTCTAGATTTATCAAATCTTTTTGGCTAATTTTGTGACTAATTTGGTTTTTTTACGAGATGTTATTCTTCTTTTTTGTTAGTTTCATCAAATCTTTTTGGCTAATCTCAATTTTTTTGACTAATTTTGTTTTTATTATTTATTTTGGGGGGGTCTAGATTTATGATTTAGGGTTTATATTTTGGAATTTTGGGTTTAGGGTTTATATTTTGGGGGGTTTTGGGTTTATAATTTGGATTTAAGATTTATATTTTGGGGTTTTGGGTTTATATTTTGAGTTTATGGTTTATATTTTGGGGTTTTGGGATTATATTTTGGATTTAAGATTTATATTTTGGGTTTAAGGTTTATATTTTGGGGTTTTGGGTTTATATTTTGGGCTTAGAGTTTATATTTTTGGGTTTTAGGTTTATATTTTGGGGTTTTTGGTTTATATATTGGGGTTTTGAGTTTATATTTTGGGGTTTTGGGATTATATTTTGGATTTAAGATTTATATTTTGGGTTTAAGGTCTATATTTTGGGGTTTTGGGTTTATATTTTGGGCTTAGAGTTTATATTTTTGGGTTTTAGGTTTTATATATTGGGGTTTTGAGTTTATATTTTGGGGTTTTGAGTTTATATTTTTGTGTTTTGGGTTTATATTTTGGGGTTTAGGGTTTATATTTTTGAGTTTTTGGTTTCCATTTTGGGGTTTTTGGTTTGTATACATAGGTAGTCCGACTATTACTTTCAATAGTTCGACTATTACTTTATGTAGTCCGACTATTCTTGGATTTACATTTCATTAACCAAATTCACTATTTACTATTTAAAAATATAAATCCGTTTTAAATAATTTTGTCATGTTAGATTCATAGAAGAATTATATTTTTTAAATAAGTTTTTATAATTTGATTATTTGAATTATAAAGCTTTATCTATATAAAAAATGAAATGGTGGAATTAAAAAAAAAAAGATAAAGAGAAAGGGTAAGAAGGAGATATGTGATGCATAATAAAACCAGATAACTAATTATATACATTAATGTACATTCATCTAATTTCTAATTTTCAGCTAATTAGCCCTATAATTTATTAATTAATCGTAGACAATTCATAAGCTATTATGAGTATTTTAAAACATTTATCACATTCAACAACATATATAGATTAGTTCATTTACATTTAAAGTTACACAACATGATATATAATTATATATAGTATAGGAACAAATGTCTTAAGTTTAACGATATGACAAAAGTAACACTACTGTATATAAAACCTTCAAACAAACAAAAAACAAAAAACAAAAAAACTTTAACAAAAAAAAAAACAAACAAACAAAAAACACTACTATATATAATTCATTAATCAATCGTAGACAATTCATAAGCTATTATGAGTATTTTTTAAACAATTTAAAACTTACTTTTGTAAAATTATATTTTAATTTTTAGGTATTTTGTATAATAAAATTTTTGAATTTAATTCAAATTATTAAATTATATATTCAAATTAAAAATATTCAAAAAAACTCTAAAACTCACAAAGTAATCGCAAAGCTCAGTGATTACTTTGTGATAGAATGTATATAAATGCATCCACCAAACAGTCACAAATAAATATGACTACTTTACAACTACATCAGCACATATATGAAGAAACTCATAAATGCAAACTTTTTTTACAATTATGTTTTTAATATTTACTCTACTTTATTGGAATAATCATTTATTGGAATATTTTTATTTAGTTTTATCTTGATAGTTTCTTTTAAACAACTTTTTTTTTACTTGAATTTAAGTCATGTAAATAATAGTAGTTGATTTATTATTTCTAAAAAAAACATTAATGATAAAAATAGCTTAAAAATAACGTAAAAATATAATAAAGTTGCAACATAGTCGCAAAATATTAATGACTACTTAACCACCATATATTCGAATAGGATTCATCAAAATTCAAAAATATTATGGTGTCAAATTGGTTTAGTGGCAAAAGAGTTTTATACTAATTTTTATGATTTTATATAATTTTTTATAATTATATAAGCAGCAGTAAGTAGTTGCAAATTCATCACTATTTTTTGACTACTTATATTAACGACTAATTATTTGCGATTACTTTTATAGTCATAAATCAATTTTAAATGTTGAAATTGTGACTAGATTATAATTGTATATGCAATCAAAATCACTGGTTCACGAGCAAATCATATTGACATGTATATCACAATTGAATAAATATATTATCCAAAACTTCTGAGGTACTCAATGGAGACATTTTGATAGTGGGGCGGGAAAAAAATTTAATATGTCATAGTATTCAATAAGAGTAACCAAAATTTCACATGTTGAACCGCAGTTACCAAAAAATGTAATCATTTTTTTTATCAAAAAAAATAAAAATATATATATATATATATAATCATTTGCTCTTGTTTCATTAGAAACCGCACTTGGTGTGTAACTCAACATTATTAGAGTGGTTCAAATATACACGCACCCATTTTCACTTATATATATATATAGTAGTATTTTATAAAATTTTAAAATATTATAGCTTAAATTTACTTCAAAAATTAATTATACTCCAAAAATACCATACACTTTTAATTTGTCTATAAATGCCACAATATTTTAAAAATACCACAAATTTGAAATAAGTTAAAACTTCAAATTTAAACCCTAAACCTCCAAAACCAAACCATATCTTCTTCAAAACTAAACAAAAACTCTATTTAGTGAATCCAAACAAAAAAATAAATTAAATGTAAGACTTTAAAATTCACTTTTTATGTTTGTGATATTTTTAGAATAAATCATTTAATGGTATTTTTAGAATTTTTGAGAGTGTGTGATATTTTTGGAATTAAATTTATTCTTATGGTATTGCAAGGAATTCATTTATCAAATACAAGATTAGATATATTTTGTAACGTTATATAATTATATTAAGAAATAAAATTATTAGGGATCCTAAAAACTAGAAAAATTTTGATTTTATAAAAAATACAAATAACTTTTTGTTTCAAAAATAACACAATTTTTTAAAATATCATAAAATTATTTTTGTTTCAAAAATACATAATATTAAAAAAATTAAAACTTTAAATTTAATTTCTAAATCCTAAACTAAATCTTGATCCTTTCAAGATTAAACTATAAACGTAAACCTAAACAATAAATGAATATATATATATATATATATATTGTAAACCTTTAAATTTAATTTTTTATAATATTTTTGGAGAAAAAATATTTTGTATTATTTCTTAATAAAATGTAGATGAAGGTATTTTGGAACATAAGCTTATTTGTGGTATTTTTAGAATTTTATATTATGTAATATCATATTAAAATTATAGAATAATAATATTTGTAATAATAAATTAAAACATATAATTTAAAGTTTCTAAATAAAAAATAAATAAATCAGTTACATATTATGCTTTTTCTTACTACTCATATATTATTGGGAAAAAAACCTGAAAAATACTCAAACTTTATAACATTTGTTACTTTAATACAAAAACTTTTTCGGTTGTCATTTTAATACATCAATTTTATGGTTGCCATTTTAATACACATACTTTTCAAAATCGTAATTTTACGTAACATAAGCTAATGGACTTTAATCATATTTACTAAACTTTTCTAGTTTTCTAAATAATACACGAACTATTAAAATTTACCAGTTTAATACATGAACTAACAAATTTTTATAATTTGATATTTTTGTTTTAAAATGCATTTTCATGTTAATAAAACTGTTAGAACACATTTTAAAACATATGAAATCATTACTACTATTAATGCAAAATAAATTAAAATAAAAGGAAAACTTTTTGTATTGCTACTTCTTTGATATTACTTTTGAAACTATCATCGTTATTTGAATACACTTTCTCGTTATATTTTAAAATTTCTGTTCAATTTACTCGCAAAAGACTTTATAACATTTAAATAATATTTTTGTTAAAATAAAAACAATAATAACTTGATGTATTAATATGGTAACCGAAAAATGTTGTGTATTATTGTGATAAATTTTATAAAGTTTGAATATTTTTTTAGGTTCTTTCACTATATTATTTCACATATCTTATTTTTTGAAAACCACAATTATTCCACACTATATGATGTCCCGCGCAATGCGCGGAAATATTTTATTAAATATAAATTAAAAAGTATGATATTATAAATAAATTTTACGTATCATTATATAAATTTTCATATAATGCATATAAAATTTGTCGACACATATATATGTAGGTAATATTTAATCATCTAAAATTTTTAAACATTTTTCAAATATTGAAGTAATATATAATTTTATAATAAGAAACGTAATAAACATACTATTGTTTATTTTGTAAACTTAATAATTTTAATAGATAAAATATATACGTTTTATTTTTATTAATAAAGAGAAATAATTTTAATAATCTAAATTTTATAAACATATTTCAAATTTTAATATATTAATATATACTATTTCAAATACTAACAACGTTTAAATTATTTATTTTAAATGTTACTATTATATATAGTACATATATAGTTTTTATGGTATATTTTAAGAAAATAAAAAATACATCTTGTAAACTAAAATGAAATTAAAAAACGAATTTTCTAATTTTAATGGAAAAAATCTTTGAGAAAAACATGTAAGTAGTTATCAAAGAGTATTTTTTTAAATAAATTAAAAATCCATAAGTGTTTAGATATAAGGATAGTGTAAGTGGCATTACATGTAATTAACTATCAAAATAAATTTTTTAAAAAAAAATGTCTTCCTTTTTAATATATAGGAGACAAACTTATATATTACAATTTAATACCAAAACTTTTCAAAATCGTAATTTTACGTAACATAAGCTAACGAACGTTAACCATATTTACTAAACTTTTCTAGTTTCTTGAATAATACACGAACTATTAAAATTTACCTGCTTAATACATGAACTAACAAATTTTTATAATTTTATATTTTTGTGTTAAAATGCATTTTCATGTTAATGAAATTGTTAGAACATATTTTAAAACATATGAAATCATTACTACTATTAATGCAAAATAAATTAAAATAAAAGGAAAACTTTTTGTATTGCTACTTCCTTGATATTACTTTTGAAACTATCATCGTTATTTGAACACACTTTCTCGTTATATTTTAAAATGTTATGTTCAATTTACTCGCGAAAGACTTTATAACATTTAAATAATATTTTGTGTCAATTGAATAAAAACACTCAAAAAATAATGAGAAACATGTGTTGAGCCAAATGTTGTTTTCTATTTTAAAATTTTGATGTTGATTTACAAAACGGTAAACGAGTGATAGTAAAAATGGTTTTATTGAATTTTTCTATTTATTTTAATCTCTTTTGCATTAATATAATATAAATGTATATAACAATAATTATTTTACAAGTTTTAAATGTTTTTCTCATAATAATATTAACATGAACATATATTTTAAAACACATATATCAAATTATAAAAATGTATTAGTTCATGTATTAAACAGAAAAATATTAATAGTCCATGTACTTTTTGGAAAACCGGAAAAGCTATGTTATTATGGTTATCGTCCGTTAGGGTTCCGTTAAGTGAAATTTAATTTCAAAATTTTCAAGTATACAAATAGTAATTACAATAAATTAATGTATTAAAATAAAAACAATAATAACTTGATGTATTAATATGGTAACCGAAAAAGTTTGTGTATTATTGTGATAAATTTTATAAAGTTTGAGTAATTATTAGGTTTTTTCACTATATTATTTCACATATCTTATTTTTTGAAAACCACAATTATTCCACATTAAATGATGTTCCGCGCAATGCGCGGAAATATATTATTAAATATAAATTCAAAAGTATGATATTATAAATAAATTTTACGTATCATTACATAAATTTTCATATAATGCATATAAAATTTGTCGACAAATATATATATGTAGGTAATATTTAATCATCTAAAATTTATTAAACGTTTTTCAAATATTGAAGTAATATATAATTTTGTAATATGAAATGTAATAAACATACTATTGTTTATTTTGTAAACTTAATAATTTTAATAGATAAAAATATATACGCTTTATTTTTTATTAATAAAAGAGAAATAATTTTAATAATCTAAATTTTATAAACATATTTCAAATTTAAATATATTAATATATACTATTTTAAATACTAGCAACATTTAAAATATTTATATTAAATGTTAATAGTTTATATAGTACATATATAGTTTTATGGTATATTTTAAGAAAATAAAAAATAAATCTTATAAAAAATGAAATTAAAAAACGATTTTCCTAATTTTAATGAAAAAAATATTTGAGAAAAACATGTAAGTAGTTATCAAAGAGTATTTTTAAAAATAAATTAAAAATCTATAAGTATTTGGATATAAGGTTAGTGTAAATGGTATTACATGTAATTAACTATCAAAGTTTTTTGAAAAATGTTTTTCCTTTTAATATATAGGAGATAATACAATACCACACTTTATAGTCCACTATTTATTTAATATGCTGGTATCATTCGAAGTCTGAGAGTCTAGTCTAGACAGATTCTTAGTTTTGGTGAACATATGTAAACAATTCTTTCATTAATATAAAATGATATTTTCCTAATTTGTTTAGAAATAAACCGTTGAATTATCTTGATATATATTAGTACTTTTGTCAAAACAAATATCTCGAGATTTATTAATAATTATATATTTCCACTAAGATCACGACGTATATTCAACTAATATAACATTATTGATACAAAAGAACTAATATTCACAATTGCCATATTTAGAACATTTAGTCAAACATGACAAACTGCAGTCAAACATCTATCATATTGTCACAACATTTAATTCTAGTCAACACACAAATTATAATATTACTTTATATTTGTTAAGTAATAAGAATGTAAATAAGAAAGCTAACCAAACATTTTCAATCACAATACAAAATATACAAATGATTATGAAGATATATGCAGTAACAATGATGGCTATGATGCTGCTTCTAGCATCTGGTCTTACTGTGGCTAGAATTGAGCCTTTTTCTTTTACACCAAATACAAACTTCCAAACCGATAATAAATAAGTCTATCAACCGCAAATTCATCCTATTGAGCCATTTCCTCTTCCACCAAAACATGTTGAAAAAATTTCGGTGAAACAATATCCAGGCATACCTTACACTCCTCTAGGTTTTTGGCATCCTCCTTCATCAAACCAAGCTGAAAAGATTTCAATAAAACAATATCCAGGCATACCTGGTTCTCCTCCAGGTTTTTGGTATCCTCCTGCATCATACCAAACTGAAAAGATTTCAGTGAAACAATATCCATGCAAACATGGTTCTCCTCCAGGTTTTTGGCATCCTCCTGCATCAGACCAAACTGAAAAAATTTCAGTGAAGCAATATCCAGGCATACCTGGTTCTCCTCCGGGTTTTTGGCATCCTCCTGCATCAGACCAAGCTGAAAAGATCAGTGAAACAATATCCAGGCATACCTGGTTCTCCTCCGGGTTTTTGGCATCCTCTTGCATCAGATCAAGCTGAAAAGATTTCAGTGAAACAATATCCAGGCTTTCCTGGTTCTCCTCTGGGTTTTTGGCATCCTCCTCCATCAGACCAAGCTGAAAAGATTTCAGTGAAACAATATCCAGGCATACATGGTTCTCCTCCGGGTTTTTGGCATCCTCCTGCATCAGATCAAGCTGAAAAGATTTCAGTGAAACAATATCCAGGCATACCTGGTTCTCCTCCGGGTTTTTGGCATCCTCCTCCATCAGACCATGCTGAAAAGATTTCAGTGAAACAATATCCAGGCATACCTGGCTCTCCTCCGGGTTTTTGGCATCCTCCTCCGTCAGACCAAGCTGAAAAGATTTCAGTGAAACAATATCCAGGCATACCTGGTTCTCCTCCGGGTTTTTGGCATCCTCCTGCATCAGATCAAAATGAAAAAATTTCAGTGAAACAATATCCAGGCATACCTAGTTCTCCTCCGGGTTTTTGGCATCCTCCTCCATCAAATCATATACTATAATTTTGTATAAAAATATTAAAACCTACTATTTTGTCCACCAAGATATAAGAATGGTTTCTCTATAAACTCAAATGTATTTTGTTTTAAAAGATATTGAATAGATAAATAAAGTACATTACAACTTAATATATATTTTTATATGATTGTGCATTTTATTTATCACAAATATAAATATAAATATATATATTATACACTTCACGATGAGGTTTAAGTGACAAGTTTTTTTATCATAAAATAAAACAAATACACCTGTAAATAATTTTTGTTAATCAGACCCGATTCATAGACATTTACAGGTAAAAACCAAAATTATATATGCAGTCAAGTTGGGAGAGTTGAACTCATAATATTAATGAGAAATGAAACTACCAAACCGTTAGATTAAAAGGAGACTTCCACTTTAGTGGAGATTAAAGAAAAATAATTGCATAGTATGAACTTTTGACTATTGATGCACTTTACTGTTGAAATATAAAGTTATTTTTGTCTATTATACCATTATTTTCTATTTAATTATATTCTACATAATTATATGATTTTTCTCTTTCCTAAGATGTGTAAGATTTTTTATATTTTTTTAACCCTCAATCTTCAAAAATAATTATTTGATAGTATATTTTCAAAAATATTAAAAATTATATCAAAATTCATAATATTTGTACTCTATAAATAAACTTTTGTTTCGTTTAATTTTGACAAAAAATAGATTTCTCTTTATTTTTTCTATTAGTCTTCCACGAAATCATTCTTTTAATGTTTAAACATTGTTTTAGTATTTTGTGTACACACTACTAATCAATTTGACGATATTGATCATACAATTTGTGTACAACGTTATGATCTCATGTACATGTCATTATACACAGAATGTAAATCATTATGTTCACAAGCTAATCATCATCTTATAAACGAAGATGTACACAGACTATGTGGTCGTTGTGTACACAGACTGCATGATTATTGTGCACACATACTACATGATCATTGTGTACATGATGTTCGTATACACAACGATGTACACAAAATACATTATCATTGTGTACATATGATAATTAGCATCATGTACATATGATAATTAGTCTTGTGTACACATGCATCGTGTACATGACGTTGTACACATACTGCCTGATACATGACGTTGTACACAAACTCCATAATTATTGTGTATACTGGATGATTAGCATCATGTACACAAGCGTCGCGTACACAGATGTTATAAAATTTATTTTTTGTTTTTTGTTTATATAAGAAAAAATAAATGTCTATTCATAGAATATAAAAAATTATAAATTTTTGTACAATTCTNTTTTTTTTTTATATATATATATATATATATATATATATATATACATATATATATATATAATATACTATCAACTCATTGACTTTAAAGATTGAAGATAAAAACACTAATTTTCTCTTAATATGGTGGGTTCTTGCATATATACCAACACAAATCAACAAAATTTCTCCCATCTCTCACTTTTAAGGGTAAAATAGTTATCTCTCAACCCAAGAGTACACAAATAATTAAAAAAATCCCTAAAGTGCAATTATATTAGAAAAAAATCACCATAATGCAATTGTTTCTAGATTAAATATTTCTTGAAGAAAGCCAATGCTCCTAATTATTGTTCGAGTCAAAGCTCAGAAAAGTTGCTTGCCAATGGCTTTTGTTGTGAAATCGCCTGAGATTTTAGGTTAGAAAAAAGAGAAAAACGAATTGAGGCAAATCTCTGCGCTCTAGGGTTTCTTTATTGATCAAAGTGTTAATCTTTATAATAAACTAAAGCTCCTTATATAATTCCCCAAAACCCGATCCGATTAGGAAAACCTAGAAAATTTCTTTTTCCTAAAATAGATTGTACCGTACCTTTAGCCAATTATATTGGACCCTTTAATATTACATGTATTTATAAAAAAAGCTTCACCTTGACATAAAAAAATCTCTACAAATCCATAGTTGCACACTTATCTAGTTTCAGGGGGCATTCTGCTTCTTTTAGCAGCAGAAGACTTGGAGTATGTCCAAACAATGCTTGAACTTCTCCCTTGTGACTTGCTTGGTTAACATGTCAGCTGAATTCTCCGACGTATGCACTTTTTCCAGTAAAACTTCACCTTGAGCTGAAAGCTCTCTGATCTTATGAAACTTCACATCTATGTGCTTTGTCCTTGCATGATACACCTGATTTTTTGCCAAAAATAATGCACTTTGACTATCACAGTATAGTTGAACACTACCTTGCTCCACACCCAACTCCTTTGCAAGTCCCTTTACTCATAACGCCTCTTTAGCTGCTTCTCCAATAGCCATGTATTCAGCTTCAGTGGTAGACATTGCAACAACATATTATAACACATATCTCCAACAAAATAGGACCTTCTGCAAGAGTATAAATATACCTTGTAGTAGATCTTTTGTTATCTAGATCACCTGCATAATCCGAATCTACGTATCCCACAACTGAACCACACTTTTTACCTCCAAACGTTAGCCCATATTTAGTTGTACTTGCCAAGTACATGAGAATCCACTTTACTGCGGTCCAATGTTCTTTTCCGGGATTAGACATGTACTTGCTTACTTGACTGATAGCTTGTGCCAAATCCGGTCTAATGAAAAAACATAGCATACATCAAACAGCCAATTGCGCTACCATAAGGAACTTTCGCCATGTCTTTGATTTCTTCATCAGACTTTGTGCATTGAAAAGCTGAAATTTTGAAGTGGATCGCTAAAGGTGTAGACACAATCTTGGCATTTTTCATGTCAAATCTTTCTATCACCTTTTCAATGTAACTCTTTTAAAAAAGCTAAATCTCTTAGAGTTTCTATCTATGTGAATCTCTATTCGAAGGATCTTCTTTGCACCTCCTAGATCCTTCATTTTGAACTCTCTTCCCAATAGCCCTTTCAACTCTTCAATATTCTCCATATTGTGTCCAGCAATGAGCATATCATCAACATACAACAACAAGAATATGGGAGAACTAGTATCCAACGATTTAGTATAAACGCAACAATCATACTCACATCTTTGGTAGCCTAAATCAATCATATGAGAATCAAAACGTTTGTACCATTGCCTAGGAGCGTGCTTCAAACCGTAGAGTGATTTCTTAAGTCTACACACAAGCTTCTCTTCACCTAGTTTGACAAATCCTTCTGGTTGCATCATATATATTTCTTCCTCCAAATCTCCATGAAGAAAGGCTGTTTTTACATCCATTTGTTCAAGATAAAAATCCCAGCTATCTATCAAACTCAACACAATTCGTATAGAAGTGTGTCTCACAACAGGACTGAAAATTTCGTCATAATCAACTCCTTTCTTTTGTGAGTATCTTTTTGCTACTAACCTCGCCTTGAACTTTACTGCTTCGTTTTCAGACTCTTCAGTTTTCCTCTTGAAAACCCACTTGCAACCAATCGCCTTCTTGCCTTTTGGTAAAGGCACAAGATCCCATGTCTGATTCTTTTCCTAGCTAACGTTTTCTTCGGTCATGGCACTGATCCATTCTTCCTTCTCTGAACTAGTTATAGCTTCATTGTAAGTTGAAGGATCATCTGTGCGAACTACTAAAGTGTAGTTAACCATGTCTTCAAACCTGAATCTTACAAGAGGCTTGATCACACGTTTTGGTCTTTCTGAAATCGTTATCTCCTTTGTATCTTTAACTTCTTCTTTCTGCTATCACAACTTGCTGTCGTTTCTTCCTGTGGCTTCTCTGAAACGTTTTTGTCAATCTCAATGGTCACTTTTTGTTGTTCTAATCTCGCTTGTTGAACCATCAGTTGCTCATCAAAGACCACATCGGGATTGATCACCCTTTTCCTTGCCTCATGATCCCATAACTTGAAGCCTTTTACACCTTTCTCAAAGCCAATAAAGATGCACTTCTTGGACTTTTAATCCAGCTTAGTTCTTTCATCACTAGGAAAAAGCATATAAGTTGGACATCCAAATATCTTCAAGTTTGAAAGATCAATATATTTTCCAGTCCAAACCTCTTTTGCGACCTTTCGTTCAAGATATTTTCTTGGCGATCTATTGATGAGATAGACTGTTGTATTTATTGCTTATGCCCAGACTGTTTTGGTAACCCTGCATTCAACCTCAAACACCTCGCCTTTTCAGCAATAGATCAATTCATCCTCTCATTGACTCTGTTTTGTTGTGGCGTTTTTCTCACTGTAAAGTGCCTTTGAATGCCTCGTTCCTCACGGAAATTCTGGAATTCGCCATCAGTATATTATGTTCCATTATCTGACCTCAAGTACTTCACCTTTCTCCCTGTCTGGTTTTCAACTTCAGCAATCCAAATCTTGAATTTCGCGAACACCTCAGATTTTTGCCTTAAGAAGTACACCAAAACCTTCTTGGAGAAGTCGTCAATGAACAAAAAGAATTACCTTGAGCCTCCTAATGACTGCTCTCTTGTTAGTCCCCACACATCAGAATGAACATAGTCTAGAAGACCCTCTGTCATGTGTTTTCCCGTTTTGAAAGACTCTTTAGAGCATCTCCAACCCATTACTCTATTTTCCACTCTATTATAGAGTGACTCTAAAATAGAGTTGGGTTTTTCTCCAACCCATCACTTTATATTCTACTCTATAATAGAATATTCTAAATATATTCTATTCTCATTTTCAAACTAATTGTCAATTATATCTTATATTTGTAAAAATTGCAAAATGACCCAAATTCTTTTATATTTTTGAAAATAAAAAACTTTCATAATATTATAAAATAAAATATTTATTACATAACTAAAATAGCATTATATCATAAAATATTAAAATATTACATTATTTTGGTTCAAATATTATCATTACTGTGTTTTTCCCATAAATGATCAATCAAAACATATCAAAGTCATATATGAGCTTCTTTATCTTTGATTTTTCTAAATTGATTTTGTGATTTGAGTTCCATATTCGATCCAAATATCCGTGCATATATTTAAGTCCAACAAACACATATTTTACAAAAAACGGGGTGTTTAAATCAACAAACTCCTCATCCATCAACTTCGTTTGGAAATATTTTAACGGTTTAGGAGGATCCAAAAACGGTTTACTGGATTATTAAGTGATTAGTATTTCTTTCAATTTGTTTCTTATTGCGCATTTTTAAATTGAGTGGCTAAGTTTAGTTAATTTGTGTTTTATGTTGTTGCTTATTGTGTATTTTTAAATTCAAATTAGTATGTTTATTTTATCTATTAAATTATTGATTTTTATTTTATTTTAATAAATTAAAAACAAAAATAATAATTTAATTAGTAAAATATGAAAATATATAACAATTAAAGGCCCATCTTGCAAATAAAAACGTTTCACTCTATAATAGAGTGGTGAATTAGGGTTACTTCATTTATAGAGTGGAAAAGTGAAAACTCTATAATATAGTGAAAAATAGAGATGGATTGGAGAAGGTTCCACTCTAAAATAGAGTTTTACTCTATAATAGAGTGGGTTGGAGATGCTCTTAGACTGCTTTCCCATCACACAAAATTTGCAAAAATCCATCTTACATCCAGGCCCGGGCCAAAGTTTAAGATGCCCTAATCTATAAAAAAATATTTGTGCCCTTTGTAGTATAAAATTTTTTTTTATAAAAAATTTTGCCTAAAATTTTTTCCAATTAACCTTGTGCCCTACGCCTAGGCTTATGTGGCTTATGTCCCGGACGGGGCCTACTTATAGCTCTTCAACCCATCTAGAAGACCCCTTTTATGGAGTTCGTACAAACCATGTTCTCCAATATGACCCAAACGCATGTGCCATAAAGAACCACCATATGCATCAGATTCTGCAGCTGCAGCTTCACCTACAACTACACTTCTGACCATTTGATACACACTTCCACCTGTCATCAGTCCCTTCATCACGATCAAGTCTCCTTTGCATACAAATAGAACAGCATCTCCTTCGTCTCCAACGAATTTGTATCTGTTTCTCTGAAGTGTACCTAAGGAGATCAAATTCTTCTTCACCTTCGGAACATGCTTAACGTCAGTCAATGCTCTGACTACGCCATCATGCATCCGAAATTTGATATGTCCAACGCCGATGATAGTACACGGTCTGTCATCTTCCAACAGAACAGTTCCTATGTTTCCACTCTTATATGTCTCAAACAAATCTATGTTATGAGTCATATGGAATGATGCACATGAGTCCATGATCCAGGAATCTGCATGATTTCTTGATGTGACTGCTAACATGTCGTAATCGGTTGATTCTTCTGAATCTATTTCTTTCTGAACCATGTTTGCTGAGTTTCTAGATTTCTTCTTGGTAGGACATTCCTTTTTGAAGTGGCCCTTCTGCCCACATCCAAAACAGGCAGCTTTGTCCTTGTTCTTCTGCTTTGATTTTCCTTTGTTTCCATCTGTTTGTTTCTGCTTCCCCTTATCCTGATTGTATTTTACATACAATCCATCTCCTTGAGATTGTTCTGAAGAACATGTACGTTGTCGTCTCTCATGGTGACCGATTAACGTCGCAGCAACTGTCTCCAGATTTATAGTCTGTTTGTCGAGTGTAAGAGTTGTGACCAGTGTCTCATGCTGAGGAGGCAGAGAACACAACATGATCATGGCTTGATCCTCTTCCTCAATCTTCACGTCTACATGTGCAAGATCGCAGATGATGTTATTAAAGGTGTTTACATGCGCCACAAGATCCGCATCTGGATGCATCTTTTTCCCATACAACCTCTGCTTGAGATATAGCTTGTTGGAAAACGATCGCAACATAGACATCTTCTCCAGCTTCTCCCACATCTCTTTACAAGTTTTGAGATCCATAACTTGATGTGTTATGTCGTCTGATAGACATAAATGAATCGTTGAAACAGTCTCATCATGCATCTCTTCCCATTCATCTTCTGTGATCTTCTCCGGTCTTAAATCTAATAAAGTTTTCTTCATTCCATGAGGTGTTAGCAGATCCTTCACTCGCCTCTGCCATAAACCAAAGTTTCCCTTCCCATCGAATCTTGCGATATCAAACTTAAGAGAACCCTTCCTAGACATCGATCTTCACAACTTTGCTCTGATACCAATTGTTGTGAAATCGCCTGAGATTTTAGGTTAGAAGAAAGAGAGATATGAATTGAGGCAAATCTCTGCGCTCTAGGGTGTCTTTATTGATCAAAGTGTTAATCTTTACAATAAACTAAAGCCCCTTATATAATGCCCCAAAACTCGATCCTTTAGCCAATTTTATTGGGGCTTTTAATATTTTATGTCATATTTATAACAGCTTTAGTCACCGATCTACGTTATTAGGCGCCGGTGAGCGTTGGTCGAACTCCATTGTCTCATCATTCTCAGCGCTCTATGTTACGTTTGGGGAAAACCTTATGAACATGCTTACATTTAAAATATCATCAATCTTTTCTTTTAACACAATAATTTTATAGTTTTAAATTTAGGTACACTCTCAAAAATACCACAAAAGGTAGGTTTATTTTAAAAATACCACACTTATGAAAGTTCCAAAAATATCACAATTTTTCCAAAAATACCACAAAATGTTTTTGTTTCAAAAATACCACAAATTTTGAAATATCTTTTAAACTTCAAATTTAAAGTCTAAAACCCCAAAATCATACCCTATACCTTCAAAACAAAACCTTAAACTCTATTTAGTGAGCCCAAACTTAAAATTTAAATTCTAAACCCTAAAATTCATTTTTTATGTTTGTGGTATTTTAGAACATTTAGGAGTGTGTCATATTTTTAGAATTTTTGGGAGTGTGATATTTTTGGAATTTGAACTTATTTTGATCCTATTTCAAGAAATTCCTCTTAAATTTATTGTATTATTTCTTATCAATTTTTAATAATTTTGAATATGCTATGTTTTAAAATTATTATATATATATATATTAATTTCTCTTATATAATTTATGTAATCATACTTTTTGTATTGATTTTATTATCTTTTAATAAATTTTAAATCACCTAATTATACATTAATTCTAGAGTTTGTTTAGCAAATAGAACACTTTATATTTTATAATTGGAGAATATGATATTTTACGTTTTATATTTGGAAAATATGTATTTTTTAGTAATTGTTGACTTTGACTATTATTTTATACCTAAAATGTCTTTAACAAATAAATTATATTAATTATTCTGATAATAGTAATAATTATATTTTTAATTTAATATTTTAAAAATTTTACAAGAATTTTTCATTTTCTTAAAAATTATTTGTTTTTCTTGTTTCCTAAAATCAAGCTTCTAATAGAAAAAAGAATATTATATTTTGTTACCTAATCTAGCATAAAAATTATGAAATGATATATTTTCTGTTTTGACTATTTTTATCTAAAACTTTTTTTAGACTGCTTTGCTTTTATCACGTATCTTATGATTCTTGATTCAAGTATCACATGTAGCATTCACATTTTACATGTATGATTCACGATTCATGAATCGCTTTCATTTTAATTGATTGCATTCATAGTTCATGTGCATGATTCACATTTGCGTTCATTGTTCATAATTTACTTTCACAATAAACATGAATGATTCACATATCACGTTCATGATTCACCACACACGCAACGCAGTTAATTCACCGCTAATGCGATCGATTCACAAGTTAGAAAAACCATTTATATGAACTCCTAAATTATTGCAGATCTGCAATTTTGCAAAGAATTAATAATTGTTGATTGCTCTTCATGAATGACTTAAGAAGCGTAGCTATGAAGACGAAATCGATGATTGACCCTCACGAAATACTAAAGAGCTAGAGATACAAAGAGGAAGAGGTTTATGACAGAGAAGATTCTCCAATGGGAGAACTGAGAAGGAGTTGCCTTGAACGATTTAGAGAATAGTAAAACTATGACGATAACTAAATCAAATAAAAGAGGAAGTAGTAAGAGCGATAGGTTTCATCATCCATGATTAAGAATGAGAAAGAGCGTTGGTGGTGTCGCCGGTGGAGTCGCTGGAAGTTGAATAAGGTGACAATTTTCCTTTTCTATCAACATGAAAAAGAACTCATGTGATGAAAAAAATAAGAGAGTTAAACCTAGATAAAAAAAAAAGGATTGAGTTGTATATAGGTTAGATATATGAAATTTATTAAATAAAATAAATTAATTAGATTAGTGAAAATTTGGCATAAGATTACATTAGTAATATTAAAACACTAAGGGGGTGTATTGAATGTGGAATTTAGAAGGATTTGTGTTAAATTGACAAATCCATTGTTATTCAAACAAGAATTGACAAATCCATTGTTATTCAAACAAGAATTTTAAATGTCTCACAAAATCCACTGTTATTGGATTAGTGATTTTAAAAAGTCATATGAAATCCACTGTTATTGGAAATATTTAAAGTAGTGGATTTCTGATGACTTGATGGTATTTAAGTGGATTTCCTTAGTTAAAAATACAAAATCTCAAATCTCATGGTTTTAGGTGGGATTGTAGAGAATTTTAAAACAAATCACATGGATTTCCTAATTCACTTAAAATCACCTAAAAACTCACTAAAACTCAAATCACTTCAAATCATATCAAATATTTGTTTGAATACACCCCCCCCCCAAAAGTATTATATAGGAAATGTTTTTTAAAAACACCTATTTTCAAATTTAAAAACTTTTAAATATCTATATAGCCAATTTTATGTAAAAAAATATTTGTAATACTAAAATCTCGTATGCATGGGTTTGTCAATATTAAAATCTAATAACCGAAATAAGAAAAATGATTATAAACTCAGAAACATAGTTGTCTCTTCAAGTGGTAATGCAAATAGTTTTTTTATGTTCTAGACTCAAAGTCATTATTATGAAAGAATGTTGGGCGACTTTTAAAAAATATTACAAAAATAAGGTATATTCTAAAAATACCACATACTTCCAAAAATTCTAAAAATACCATAAAAATATTTTTATTTTAAAAATATCACAAATTTAAAATAGCTTTAAAATTTATAATTTAAATCTTAAAACTCTAAAACCAAACCCTACCCCTTCAAAACTAAACCATAACCTCTATTTAGTGAACATAAACCCAAAATTTTAAATTCTAAGCCCTTAAAATTTTCTTTTTATGTATGTGATTTTTTTGAAACATTTGGGAGTGTGGTATTGTTTGAACATTTGAGAGTGTGTTGTAACTTTAGAATTTGAATTCTTTTTAGGTATTTCAAGGAATTCCTCAACAGAATATTCTTTAAATCACAATGTATAAAAGCTGATTTTGGATTAAGGGGAAAAAAACTCCCATGGTTTGACAACAAAGTTGATATAAAATAAAATTAACTTTAACAAAATAAAATGTACAAACATATAATTTATACTCAAAATAAAATAATTTTAGGATCTCAACAATATATAAAATCGTTTTTTATGATTTCTAAAGAATTTAATTATATTTAAGAATCTTTTTGTTGCTCTCAAAATAAGAAAATATTAATATCGTATAATGTAATAATTTATTAAGTTTATAACTTGTATTTGTGGGTCTTATAGCATACACTAGTAATGTTTTTTAGTTAAATATACATTTTAGGGGTGTATTCAAACAAACATTTTATGTGATTTGATTTTTAGTGAGTTTTTAGGTGATTTGATGTGAATTAGGAAAATTCATGTGATTTGTTTTAAAATTTTCTATAATCCCACATAAAACCATGCGATTTAAGATTATATATTTTTAACTAAGAAAATCTACTAAAATACCATCAAATCACCAGAAATCCACTACTTAAAATATTTTTAATAACAATGAATTTCATGAGATTTTTTAAAATCATTAATTTAATAACAGTTGATTTCGTAAGACAATTTAAAATTTCTGAATAACAATAAATTTGTCATTTTAACATAAATTCTTCCAAACTCTACATTCAATACACCCCGCTTAAGAAGTAAATAGAAATATAACTTTAGAAGATATTAATACATGATTTGTTACCCCACATCAAAGCCAAGCTAAAAACATAATTCACCCTTGTTCATTTACTTAACCGTGGTGACTGGCCTAAGCCCATAAAGACGAGCTCGGCCCGATAATTGACTTGTGGTCCAGTTAGGCGAGTCTGGTTTGAAGAGATTAATGTAAACTATAACTATAAAGGAAGATGTGTAAAATCATGGAAAAATATTAGGTAAAGAATCTTGTATTAGATTCTCTTAGAACTAGTATAAATATAGAGCTCCAGGGCAATACTAGATTCATTTAGAACTTTGACTTCAGACCTAATTCGACCTATGAATTAGAGTTGAAACAATACTTCACATAATCTACATGCAAAGCAAGCAAAATCTACATGAGATTAAAGCAATCAGAAAGAAGTCAAGATGTTATAAGATCAAGCACCACCAAAGGTCGATATCAACCAATTGAAAAACCAACAAATAGACAGACAAAACAAATCAAAAACACCACAAAGACAATCTCGCAAAAGAAAACTGTGACCCCCCCCCCCATCCCGAACACTAAGTCCATAATGGCTATCACACGCCGAATCACTAAATAATTCCGACCAAATCAGTTCATTTTAATGCCTTAGCCGTTTTTAAGTTATTTTCATGCGAGATTCAGTTCTGAGATTCGTTTTAAGCCTTTAAGTATTAGAGTTTAATCAAATGCGGAAACAACTTAGATAAAATGGATTTTTATTTAATAGACTTACGATTCGTTACAACTTGATTGTTTGCACTATAGGCTATTACAAGTTTTAACATAACGATCCTAACATAAATCCCTAATTTATCACCACCCTTCTTGGGGCCATGAATCCTCATGCTAAGCCATATCTTTCCCATGATCCCCTTTGTTACCTGAAACCACAAACAATTAAGTAATCCAACAAACTACTTAGTGCGTAATTTAAGTTTCCAAACCAGTCTATATGCATGTTTTAACCCATTTATTCTCGTCAATTCTTAAGTTAAGTTCCTGATTTTATGCTCCGAATTCGGCCCATGATTTCCTCATTTCGGTCTGGCTTGGATCGGATTTTCCAATCTCCCCAAGCCGTGTTCCGAATAATGCAGGACTTAGGCTAGAATTCTGCAACATTGAGTTAGTTGGATGAATTTCCCTTAGGGCAAAGCCAGACTGAACTTGGTCCCGGCGAATCACAGCGGTTCAAGCCAATCAGTCTCGGCTATGGCCTTAAGGATCGGATACAGAAAAAGGGACAAAGCTTAAGTCCGGTTCGAATTCAGTTGTTTCACCGGCATCTCCCTATCCGAACTTAGCCTAAGTCTTTACGCACCTTTGCATACAGAAATCGGTTTACCAGACTGATCTTCCAAAGCGTGTGTCAACTTCGGCCTGGTTGCTTAACACTTCCAAGCCAACTATCGAAATTTTATCTTAATGCCTTAGTATTTCTCACGATTTTATTCCGAGAGTTGTTCTGTGTATATTCTGGTACGCGGAAAATGAGCCAAGGCGCTCTATTTATAGAGTTTGGCCCGTAACCGCTTTAAAACCGCCAAGGCCACTCGTGCCTCTTCGAGCAGGCGCGTTTGACCAAACTAGTCCGAGTTGAGCATAACCGCCCAACCGTCAAGCTCGGCCCAACTGCCCAGCTAGTGTCAAGTTCACTTAGCTGGCTTAGTCGGCCGACACTTAGCTCGAGCTGACTGAGCTGGCTTGAGCTGACCTGAGCTAAATTCAGCTGGCTCAGCTACCTTAGCTCGATCCTTCAACTTGCTCCAGTTGAATCCGAGCCTTTGAGCTTTCCAACTATTTTTCCCAAGTCTTTCCATCTTTTTACTTAGCCATTCGGTCCTTCTGAGTCTAAAGGTTAAGTTTCCATTCAGATTCCCCCTTGTCCGCATTTCTATGAAAGGAACTAAGTCCTTTCATCCCCCTTTCCATAGCCAAGCTTGCGGATCCTACCTTGGCTATGAATTGTCCCGTGAACTAGTGAAGTTCGGGGACGTGACAGAAACCAACATCAAGACCATGAAGAGCCAACATTGCAGGTCGTCATGCATTTACTCAACAAGCAATACGAGGAAACCGCGTGCCTATGGGCCGAGTCCAAAAAGATGAAGATCTAATGTACAACTATTTTAAGCTTGTACGAACGTGTTATAACCTCGATTGGAGATCAGTGCATCAACATGATTATTCGACAACGATCTCACTCCCCATAAAACTAAATGAAGGAAAATGTTGGGTTCAAACACTCAGCAGCCAAGAAACCGTACAGGAGACCCATTGAAACTTAACTCGCCGCCACCTCAGTTTACTCGACAAGCTAAAATCACAAATCACAGAGATGAGCTCCCACGTCTATTGAGTTATAGCTCGATACCATAGAACGCGTCTAATAAATAAACGCAACGAACACCATTCACTAGTGCAAATGTGCAATTACCGACGTGCCGATATGAAACACTTGTAAAATCAGTCTTTCAAACTTAGAAGAAAAATATAATCCACATCATTATTTGATCATGTCTCCCATTGCAAAGGAACGCGCTCAGTTCATCGTGGTAGAAAGAGGCGCGATTTACTGTCAATTTTTCATCAAAAATCGAAGCAGAACATCTTTGAACTAGTTATCTCACCTCAAACCAAATTTCATCGACAATTTTAAGCAATTTTCAACAGCCTTCATCAAGCATCACTCCATTTTTATAACTAAGAAGACTTGCACTACTAATCTATGGCATTAGCCCAAGGCACCAAGAAGCCACTCCAGATTTTTATCAACATATATAAAGAAATAGTCTCACGATTCGCTATAAACGACCGTAGTCGTTTCATAAATTCTCTCTTTACGACTCTCGCTTCATGAAAGATCAATTCATCAATCAACCACAAAATCTTGGATATGCACTCCACCACGCTAATTGTTTTATCAAAATGGAGTAAGAGCATGCTATAATGGCTAAAAAGCACTTTGGAAGTAAAACAAACGCGACTCCAACACCCTAGAAAGAGGATGCCTTGTATGAACCATGAAAACAATACAAGCTCGGCTTATACGCACATACAAAGGCAATGGCACTTACCTAGTGGCATAAGAGAAAGAAAACGAGTCATCAAAGACTCTACCTAATGAAGAACACAAGATCGGATGTTGTCAATTCCACAAAAGAAATGACCACAACACAGCAGAGTGTCGACACCTCCAAGACATCATACTTCAGAAGTACAAAAGCAGAGAAATTATCACGATCAGAGAACCAAAATGAGGTAGAGGTCACAGATTCAGAGGAAGGGGACACCAAAATCGTGGTAGAGGCTGCAGTAGAGTCAATAGCATTTTTGTCGAATTCGCTACTAGACCCTAATTACTAACGATATGGCACCTCTGCGGCAGGCGGTTGTCTAAGAAGATAGCAACGATGATGATAATGACGAGGTCCTAGACAATATTTTGTCTAAACCAAGGCGGAGAATAAATGTTATCATAGGAGGACTCACTCAATGAGCAAATTATGTTAAATCCATTAAAGAGTATGGTCAGCGTGCGCGCAAAATTTCCATCACGAGGCAATCACCGAGAAAAATCCTTTCAAATTCACTAACAAAGATAGAAACGGACTTAGCATGCCACACAAATTAACAACAAGCCCGTTGTGCTTCTCTTGCTTAATTTCCTTGTTTTGCATGCTCCTGCATCAGCTCTTTAAGTGTTACCTACTAGCTTTTAGCTTATTCAACCAAAATCTCGAACCACCTAAACCATTAATCATGGGTGTTATCAGTATTGGTCTTAACATTTTCAAGACCGCAAGCTCGAACATAAAAACGGCCACTTATGATTTTTAAAATAATTTATTAATTAAAAAATTGGATATGTAACACATAAATTATAATATATTCTATAAAAAATCAGTACATATTTTACAAAAATCTAATAAAGTTAGATTTAGAAGAAAAGAAGGATGAAGGACAATAACGAAAAAGGAAAAAAATTGATGGTTTGTGATAATCGATTATTATTATTATTATTATTATTATTATTATTATTATTATTATTATTATTAT
>OVBE01004179.1:212-24677 GCA_900406425.1 Iberis pinnata | reverse complement strand
ACTTTGTATAATTTCTTTATTAGTATATATATATATATATATATATATATATATATATATATATTACTTTTTTGTGCACATATATTATATATATTACTTTGTATAGTTTATTTATAGTACATATAATTCTAATGTATAGATTGCTAAAAATTTATGATAAAATCAAATAATATCTTCAAATATTATTGTCTATGAATATGTTTCTCTGGTTAGCTTTCTCTTAATGAAATGTTATAACAATCTCTATTTTTTCTTATGTTTTTAGATAAAAAAAATTCCATTGAATTTATGATTCAGGTTAGTTCGGCTATGGTGGACAGTGGTAAGGATCTGAGTATTATGTTATGGACAAAAAGATTAAGACTACCAAAAAACCAAAAGTTAAGTTTTTCTCCCCTTTAAGTATTAGATAAATTATAAATTTATAATCTAGATCGATAAAATATTATAGATTTCTAAATAAATAATAACTTTTGATGATATTTATAAAATTTTGGATTTTAAATATGATGGTATAGTGATAATTATATAATAGAATTTTGTAGTTTGTTAGTTTGTACAATAATGTGAAATTTTTTAATTTTTATTGCAATTCAAAATTAGTAGGATATTTTGTTTTATAAATCAAGTTGTTGAAAACTTTCATGAGATAGTATATTTTGTTAAACTATGAGAAAAGAAAATAGTTAGCTAATTGTGAAGTCTAACCGAAAATAGAATCCAGTCAATAGATCGTTAGAGGTGTTATGTTCAACTTGTTTTCGTATTAATGAAATTGTTTTGTTTGGAATTAGTTTGATAAAACGAAATTATTTTATGAACTTTTTTTAACATTCTTGTTTATAAACCAAAATAATCTTATGATATTTAGATTGCCATAAAAATTTAAAGTACATGTTGTGAAAGTTAACTAAAGATAAAGTTTTATTATATAATTATTATTGATTATTATATTTAGAATTCTAAATTATTTAGAAATCTGAAATATTTTATTGATTTAGTTTGTAAGTGAGATAATTTGTCTAAACAAATTGAACATATCAATTCCAACGATTGCTTTAAAAATTTTCACTATTATATAAAATCATCTAATTTTCTAAATAATTTGATAATTTATAATATTTTGTAATTTTAAAATATGTAAAATTTTTATAATACGTAAAATTTATGATTTATATATAAATCTACAAATTATAAGATCTTTTGGTTTCTAGATAGAAAGATTGAACATTTTTCATATAAGCTGATTTTGTTGAATAAATAAGAGATTAAATGATCTAATAATTGTAAGAACTAACAGAATGTAGTATCCTGTCATTTGATCGTTAGAGGTGCTATGTTCAACATGTTTTTTCGTTACTGGAAATCGTTTAGTTTCAAATGAGTTTGACAAGAAAAATGCTTTTTTGAAAAATGTTCAATCTTCTTATCTAGAAATCAAAACATCTTATAATTTTTAGATTTTTATATAAATTATAAATTTTACATATTATAAAAATTTCATATATTTTTAAATTACAAAATATTATAAATTATCAAATTATTTAGAAACTTATATGATTTTATATAATAGTGAAAATTTTTGAGTTAATTGTTGAAGTTGATATGTTCAATTTGTTTTCTATTTACCATAATGTAATATAAATTACTAACTCTTTGCTATATGTTATATAGGACTTGTAATGGGCATGTCGATCAAGGTGATGTATATTTCAATTTTTTTAAATTTTCATTGGATAAAATTATATTTCTTACTTATGATTATTTTGTAAACATATATAAGGACTAAGATGAAAATATAAGAAGTAGCCTCTCACACAAAGGAAAGAAGACAAAGGTTTAATAATTCAAGTTGGAAAGGACCAAATTTATAATAAGTGAGTGGTTTTTTTGTAAATTGTAAGAATATTTCACCATTTAAAAATATATTGTGAAGTTTTGGATCTATATGTAATATATGAAATTATTGGGGTGATATGTAGATTTTATATGTTCCAAGTTTCAAGTAAGCTTGGAGGTAAATGGGAAGATTATGCTAGTAAGGTTAGAAAATTAAAGAAGCTTATTGATTTTTGGTTTATTTTAAAGATAAATTAATGTGTTTTGGTTTCCTAATTATAATAATTAAAATGTTGAAAAGAATTTCATGAACAATTCTTTGATATATGTATTAACTTACATTATTGAAAAATTAATTTAAGTAACAAAAAAATCTTGATTATAACATTTCTCTATGGCTTTGATTTGCTTGTATATGTTATGATAAAATTTGCTCATTGCAAAGAAAGAAACCAAACGACATCGTTTAAGACACATCTTAAAAAATGCATAACACCTTACAAAACTCACTCATTACTTCAATAATCTAATCCTCTAAAGCTGCTCAAAAAACTAACAAGAAACAATTGAAAACAAAGTCATTCCTCTCAGTGAAACACAAACAAGAACTAGATCCATTCCTTTGGGTTAATACAAGCATCCAATAACTTCCATTCTTCAGTCCCTTCTTCCGGTTTCTACACGCACAAACACAAACACAGTTACTACATTGCGATACTCGAACAAGTAAACGACTTTAAAGTGTCTGCAAAAAGGAACTTACATGGTCATATTCCCATCTTGCTGATAGCGGAAGAGAGACAAGAATGCTCTCTATTCGTCCTCCTGTCTTCAAACCAAACGTCGTTCCTCGATCATATACCTTTCACATCAAACATTACAGAACTTAGATTCATAATGGTGAGATTTGAGAGTTGAGAATTGAAAACAGAGTGATTGATAATAATACCAAGTTGAATTCGACATATCG
This sequence comes from Iberis pinnata, assembly GCA_900406425.1. Taxonomy (NCBI): domain Eukaryota; kingdom Viridiplantae; phylum Streptophyta; class Magnoliopsida; order Brassicales; family Brassicaceae; genus Iberis; species Iberis pinnata. The sequence goes on along the minus strand of OVBE01004179.1, from coordinate 21,868 downwards.
ACCTCTTCTCAATTGTTGCCATGCCTTATGCTGTTCTGTAAATTCTGTATTTTTCCTTTTCTCTACTATTGGTATATAAGCCGGTACCACTGAGTTCGCACATTCTGTGAATCCAGATTACTAAAATTAGTATACGAAGAAACTAATCCGAATACAACAATTAGATCAATTTACCAGTGGAAAATGATAAAAGCATTTCTTGATCATAGTCATTAAGATCATCAAAAAATATCCCTCCAAGTCCTCTTCTCTCACCACGATGCTGCAACAAACAAGATCAAAAGCTTTAGCATTACAAAAGCAAGATCATAGTCATTAAGCTTTAGCATTTCAAAGCAAGATCATAGTCATCAAGCTTTAGCATTTCAACTCAAGATCGTAGTCATCAAGCTTTAGCATTTCAAATCAAGATCATAGTCATTAAGCTTTAGCATTTCAAATCAAGATCAAAGTCATTAAGCTTTAGCATTACAAAGCAAGATCATAGTCATTAAGCTTTAGCATTGCCAACAATAAGCTTCTCAAAGTCTCTGAGCTATTCCTAAAGACTTAAGTTCCTGAAAATGCTTAAGATTTTTCAATATAACAAACCTTGATGTAAAAGTAGTCATCACACCATTTCTTGAACTTTGGATAAAACGAAGGATCGAATTTATCACAAGCTTGCTTTTGAATCTACAACAAAGACACAAATAAGTTCAAATATATAAGCAATCAACCTATATAATCACAAAGCTCAAATCTTTAGAACAATGGATTAAGGTTTAAGACCGAATGGAAATGTTTAACATCATCTTCAAAGATATAAGCTGGTGTAAAATCAGTTCCACCACCAAACCACCATTGTCTTGGAGCTCCAGGAACATCTAAAAAACCATTATAACAAAATCAATGAATATTATCACAATTCTTCATAAAGAACTTAGCTTTTTCACCTTTTGGAGCATCAGTTTCAAAATAACGATAATTGAAATGCAGAGTTGGTGCAAAAGGATTCTTAGGATGCAAAACCTAAAAAACCAACAAGAAACCATTAAATGAAAATTTACCCCTCAAAATCAGAGAATTTTGAAGTGTGTGAGAGAGAGATCATTACTGAGCTAACTCCAGCAGCAAAGAAAGGAATTGGACCAGGTTTTTGATCAGAATGTGAACCTTTAGCAGCTCTATAAGCTTCAGGAGGCATAACACCATAAACAACAGAGACATTAACACCAGCTTTCTCAAATACATTACCATCTTGTAAAACTCTACTAATTCCACCACCACCACCTGGTCTTGACCATACATCTTCTTTAAACTTAGTTCCATTTTCAATATTTTCAATAGCTTCACAAACAGTATCTTGAACAGATCTAATCATAGTCTCAAAACGAGCTCTAACTGAAGAAGAAGATGATTGAGTTGTATCATCAGAATCTCTTAAGAAAGTAAAAGGTCGTTCTGTTTCAGGGACTTCTTTTTCAATTGAGACTGAACATCGTAAAGAGAGATTAGGTTTAGTTTTGATTGGATTAGGAAAGTTAAAGGTTGAGAGAATGGTAGAAGGATGAAGACGATGAGAAGAAATTGGAAGTGGAGAATAAGAAGAAGAGAAGAGAGTAGAAGAGTGAGAAGCCATTTTTGAATCGAAAGTTTTGGAATTTGATGTTTGAAGAAGATGAAGAAGATGGTTTAGTGAAATGATAAGAAGTCGTCGTCATCCACTGATTTTGACTACTTCCTCGTTAAAATATACACAACCAGTTAAGTAGTTTAATGAAACAAACAACAAAGTCGTTGTAGTATAGTGGTAAGTATTCCCGCCTGTCACGCGGGTGACCCGGGTTCGATCCCCGGCAACGGCGATTAATTTTTTTTTAGTTGAAAAGCTCATTGGGTTTTCATTAAGCATTTCGGCCCATAAAAGCCTAATATTTATCGCTACATTCTGATCTTATTGTTTTACTTTTGCAAGGGAGTGTTTGATTCAGTTTTATATGATTTTTTTTTTACTTCTAAACTAATAACGATGAATCTAACCTTTAGGACCCATTTTAGTTAGACAATTTTGTGCAAAACATAATAAAAATTAGTTTCTGTTTCTTTTTCCAAAAAATTAGTTAATATTATCAATTATACAGTTGGTTTAGTATTCGGTTTAACTTAATAGCCGGTTTAGGACAATTGTATATAAACAATGTGAGAAACATTTATTTTACTCTGTTATTTTGCAAAACAGATTATGTTATGGTATCATAGAGTCTTCTTGCTCCAAGGTATTTCTTAGACATGAAATTGCAAGATCAGTTGATAGTAATTTTCTATGTCAAAGAAAATATGTTTTGGATCTTTTAAAGTCTACATGTTTCTCTGGTTGTAAGTCTTCTTCAATTCCCATGGAACCAAACCAGAAATTGTCCAAAAATACTGGTACTTTACGGTATGATGTTAAGCATTATAGGAAATTGGTTGGCAAATTGCAGTATCTTACTATTACAAGGCCAAATATTGCTTTCTCGGATTCTAAACTGGCTCAATACTCTGTTGCACCTCGTGAACCACACTTCCAAGCCATTCATAAAGTTCTCATATATTTGAAAAGTTCTATTGGTCAAGGTTTGTTCTACAAGGCTGATTCTCAATTTGATCTTAGAGCTTTTTCTAATTCAAATTGGTGCGTCTGTGTGGATACAAAAAAGTCAGTCACTGGTTTTGCGATGTTAATTGGAGATTATTTGGTTACATGGAAATCCAAGAAACAAAACACAATGTCTACTAGTTCTGCTGAGGCAGAATATAGGTCGATGTGGTTAGCCAATAAGAAAGTTCTTTGGATTATGCAGGTTTTCATAAATCTTTAGCTTCCTTTTACAACTCCAGCTTACTTATATTGTGATAATACAGCGGCTCTTCACATTGCAAGTAATCAAGTCTTCTATGAGAGAACAAAACATATTGAGATGGATTGTCACAAGATTAGGGAAGTGATTGAGGCTGGTTTAGTCAAGACTATGTATGTTAGGACTAATAGACAATTTGCAGATGTTTTTACTAAAGCTCTGTATCCCTCTGTTTTTCGAGATATCATTAGCAAGATGACTCTTCATAGTGTTTATGCAATTCCATCTTTAGGGGGAATATCAATTATAGAGTTGGTTTAATATTCGGTTTAACTTAGGACAATTGTATATAAACACATTGTAAAATTCATTTTGGAAATGTGAGAAACATTTATTTTACTCTGTTATTTCGCAAAACATATTCTGTTAAATATTTTCTTAAAAGTTATAAAATTAACCGTTTAATATTATTGTTTTTAAAATCTTAAAACTCGGTTCGAACCAAACTTTAAAAGTAGCCGAATGAGTTCTAAATTTCTATATTCAAATTATTCAAAACCCGGAAGACCAAACCAAACCGAATATATGATTGTGCACACCTAACTTGTTATACACTTTACACGTCTTTTAACACTACCTATTGTCTCAAACTTTCCTCAAAGTATTGTTTACAACTTGTTGATTTTAATTAGGAACCATGATAACAAAATGGTCCCATGGTCTAGTGGTTAGGACATTAGACTCTGAATCTAGTAACCCGAGTTCAAGTCTCGGTGGGACCTTTTTTTTCTTCCCAAAGGTTTAATTTTTTTTCATCAAGCTAAAATCTTGAGGTAGAAACAAAAGTTAAAGAAGCTTAGATTTTGAACTATCCATGCTTTGAGCATAGATAGATGCAAGTGCAACCACAAGAGATTTTGTTCTTGAAAACAATCATAAAACCAATGTCTTAAACTTTCTCAAGTCTTTGGATTTTCACCAGAGAATCTTGGAAGTTGAACAAGTGAGTTCACTCTAGTAACACCTTCAAGACCTGACCAATTTTGTTCCTTCTCTGTAACATCATCATTAGTCTCTACTTTCACATCAGAGTAAGTGTTGTTGCTTTCTTGATCTGTTAATGGAGCTCTCACTGTTACATTTCTCTGAAGACATGGTTCTGTTCTCTCGCTTTCTTCTGATTCGTTTTTCGCGGTTTGTTCTTCGTAATCTAATGTCTCTGAATCCACATTACCATCAAGAAACAAACAAACAACTGCACAATCATCGATTTTCGAAGTCGGATACTTTAATTTCCATTCTCTTGTAGCTGAATCAACCACAAGCTTAGCTGCTAATCCTCGACTTGAAGCTGATGCAACGATTTCAACTACTTCTTCATTGCTTAGCACATCCCATACCTATCAAAACAAAGCTCGAAATTAGTTGTAGACTTGTGGGCTAGAAAACCGGAACCGAAAAACCGAGAAAAAACGGTTATGGCTCCTACCCGATACCTATGGTTCTTCATCTCAAGAACCATCTGGTAATTTGGGTGGAACCGGAATCAAACCGAGAACCCGAACATATATATACATTTATATTTCCGGTTAGGTTTAGTCACTTAGCAAATTCTATTATCGGAAACTGTTTCGTTTTATCGGGTATTTTATTTTTTATTGGGTACTTTTCGTCTTAGACTCTCGGGTATTTTATTCTATTACCAGGTATTTCTCGTTTTATCGGGTATTATTATATTATCGGCTACTTTTCGTCTTAAATGTCCAAGTATTCTATTCTAGTATCGGGTATTTTTTTAAAAATCGGGTATTTCATACCCGAAACCGATTAAGAACCAAAAAATTCGGGTAATTCCGGTTCCTCAAACATAAAACCGAACCGAACCGGAACTGATAGGAACCAAAAATTTGAAAGGATCGACTGGTAATAAAATTTAGGAACCGAATACCCAAAAACTCAGCCCTACTCGAAATCATTAGTAAAAGGAAATTGCTTATAAGATACTTGAAAAAAGAAAGTTCAGTGCTTTTACTCCATCTGAAGCTAAGACAATGAACTGATCTTTATCTGTAAGAACACGGTGAGAAAACTCGGGAACTGAGATCACACCATAGTCTTTTAGACAGAAATCACCAAATGCTCTAGCCATAGCTAGTCCAGGAGCATTATCATATGGTAACCAAACTCGTGGCACTTCTGGTTCATCTTCTAATGCAAAGACTCGACCTTTACATTGTTTGATCCTCTCTGCTTCCTCTAATCACAACATCATTTCAAAAAGTCAGATAAAAAATGCAAACATATATTACAAGATTGTTGTTAAAGCATAGTACTTGGTAAGTCAGGCTTTAAGTCAACTGTTAGCTGAATTGCAACCATTGAACCATTGTTGTCTTTAGATCCAAGTATCGCTCGTGAATCACCGATGTTTCCCATATATAGATTCGACCCCTGAAACACATCAAAACCAATAGTTAGGACTGGCAAAAAAAAAACGGAACCGAATAACCGAAAAAAACGGTTCCGGTTCGGTTCCAGTTCCACCCAGATTACCCGATGGTTCATGAGATGAAGAACCATGGGTATCGTGTAGGAACCAAACCGAGAACCGACGGGTAGAATTGAATACTTGAATATATACATTTATATTTACGTTTAGTCACTTAGCAAATTCATTATCGTATACTTTTTCGTATTATCGGGTATTTTATTTTTATCGGGTACTTTTCGTTATAAACTTTCGGGTATCTATTCTATTATCTGGTACTATTCGTCTTAAATTTTCCGGTATTCTATTCTAGTATACGGGTAATTTTCGGTTCCTCAAACATAGAACCGAACCGACCCAGAACCGAACCGAAAATTTGAAAAGGATCGATTGGGTATTAAAATTCAGAAACCGAACAGAACACGCGAAAGCCCAGCCCAAACCAATACTTTGAAATGCTCAAAGAAAACCGACTATGAGGCAAAAACAAAGAGATTGATTGTTGTTAATCTTGCCTGTTTGATGATTGTACACGCAGTGCTTCCACTACAAAAGCATTCCAAATTAGGATGTGATCGTAGTTCTTTATCCATAGCATTGAATGATTTTAAAAAAGCTTCTTCCCATAAAAATTTCATTTTATCTTCTTCACTAGCTTCTTCTTTATCATCAGCTTTTTCTTCTTGGCTATTAGATCGGTTTCGCTTAGATTGAATTGAATTCAAGAAAGATAGTAACTTTACAGGCAAAGATTCTATCACTTTACGAGTAACAAGATGACCATGAGGACCATGTCCATCAAAAACACCGCAAAATGTTACATCTTTCGACATAAAATCCTACAAAAAAACACTTAATTAAGAACACACAAAGACATCATCATCAAAGAAGAAGAAGAAGAGACAAAGAAACTTACTTCCCATACAATCATTGCATCTTGATTGATTCCTTTGCGTCCTTGTTGAGTAAAAACACAAGATGTTCTTGTTTTCCCATTAGAAGTGATTCGATTCGGTATCGATACTAAGTTATGAAGCGAAACAATACGATCAGGGAACATTCTTTTCCCTAATTTGCTTCCACAACATCCTATACTTAAACATGGTTTATACATAGGATCTTGATTGCTCCATATACTCTTAGAAACACAACTCCCCATTAGTCAATGCAAGCATACAAATCTGATCTTACCAAAAAACTAGATCCTTAATGTAACATTTGAGGTCAAATCAAAGAGCTTTCTTTCTTTTTTTTTCTATATTTGTGGGCTTAACCTTTTCTTGGTCAATGATGATGATACATGGACTATGAGCTGAAAACATTGAAGAAAACAATGATTTTAAGTGATTAGTTTAATTGGAGCAAAGTTCCAAAAGAGAAAAGCAAACTCCAACAAGTCATAAGACAACATGTGATCAGAGTAAAATAGTATATTACTAAACAGCCTGTTCTTGTTTGTCATTGAACCAGCCTTATTACTCTTATTATCTTTGCTAATAAACTAATCAAAAGACAAAACTCCAAATACATAAGAATCAAGAACAGAGAGTTTCCAAATATGTCTTATATAAGTTTTCATTCAATAGTTTTTGACCATAACCAAAGATGCTAATTCTTCACATTGTCTTTTTTCTTTTCACAATTTTCAGGAAGAAACAAAGCTATTAATGCAAATTTCCTAAAGCTTTATCTAAGTAGTGAGGGCTCAAATCTCACCTTTGTTTGTGATTGTAACTCATGAAATTAGATGTTAAAGTTCAGATTTTTATTGAAAAAACCCCTAAAAAGGTGAGATTTTTAAGTGGAAAGTGATTCCCTTTTTACAGAAATCTGATTTAATTGAATCTGAGAAATTTCATTTGAATCCAAAACTATCAGAGAAGATCACACAGAGTCTATAAGAGAGTAAGAAACCCAAAAAAAGAAACAAACAAATCAAAGAAAAAGAAGGCACCTTTTGTGGGAACATGAACAAAATTGATTGATTCAAAGACAATTGAGTATGGAAGATCAAAATAGAGAGAGAGAGAGAGATTGTGTAGTTGAAGTAGATATGGGTGAGATCTCATTAATTGAAGAAAGTGAGAGATAAAGAAAGAAAACAATGAGCTTCCCTACACAGAATCTTTTCTGTTTTTTAACTTCTTTTATGAAAGATCATAGCAAATGCTTGCATGCTAATTTTGATTATTACTAACTTTCTAAGTTTTCTTACATTTTTTTCATTATACTCATGTTTAGCTTTGGTATAATAATAATAGTCCATGTTTACCAACTCAATGACCAAATTATGTAAATAATACTCACTTGTTTATGTATATACATGAACTATATGAGATTATCACAAAATATTAAAACTTTTAGATTGACGATTTGATCATCTTTTTAAATCAAAACATGTTTTAAAAGTTATGGGCAAATGGTTACACAACAATTTCTATCATTTCACCAATTAGATTTTTTTGTTAAGTATATCACAATAAATATGTTTCATAATCATTGTTCAAACTCTAATTAAGAAAAAAATATATATATATATCTGTTCGTTGGCAAGCATCGACTCTAAAGTCGGTCGTACTTAAATACATCACGATAAAATTTTAGTGTCTATTATGACGATTTCATTTTGTTACAATATTTTAGTTGTCTCCTTTAAAAAATGTTTTTCGGCGATTGATGTTCATCACATGCAACGTTTTCTCTCCGGCTATGTTTTTTTGGATAATTTATTCAAAGATATATATTTTTACTATTGAAATCTCAAACCGTCATGGCGTGGATTACATTGAAAATTCTATATATTAAAATCGAAGATGTGAAGCAATTAAATATTGTTATAATTAAGATTTTGCGAGGTCAAGGTGAATTTATTTCAAAGTTGATTTTTCTATTATGGATTCTGATGCATAATGATTGGTATCAGACTGTTGATAGTTTGAAACTTGAAACGAAAATAATATGGTTTATTTGGACGATTTAGATGTTGTTAAACCTGTCAATCTGACATGCGAATCAGACTAGAGTGATATTGGTTTCAAAGAAGGAAACGAGTAAAACTTATATATACCAAAAACGTCGTGTAAATTCATTTCTTGTGTTATATCATCTTTATCGTCTTTATCTTATGACTCTTTTTTTCTGCTAATGTGATAACTTATTTTTAAAGTTTTGTATTGAAACTTTGTAAAACCATCTTAATATTAGTGAAATGATCTTTCATATTCAAACTCAAATTTTAATATCAAGTGATAGTAAAGATGATAACTACTAGACGTCAACTATAATTTATATTCATAAATCTATCATTTCCAACAACTTGGTCTGTTTTTACATTATAATTTTAACAACAATAAATAATGGACAGAATTGGTTGGTAGATGGTGTAAAAGTTTAGATGTTGTTATTTAGTTCACATCTTCTTCCCCAATTAGTCTTGTTGACAAATCTTTCACGGCTCTCTTGCATATCCCTTAGCTTTAGCTTTTTCCCTTTTCACACTTGCCCAATTCAAAAGCTTTTTAAAACTTTTTGTTTGAAGTTTTTTTTGTTAATTAAAGTCATATTTCTCCACATTTCTTTCTCTTATATATAATTCACCTTCTTTTAAGATCTAATCAATACAAGTTTATATCTAAATAACTCTTAAAACATAATTAAACTTTGATATTTTTAAATAAAATTAATTAGTACTTTAATTATATAACAAACAAATAAAATATTATAGTGTGCGAATCTACTTGCAAGATCGGCTAGAAAACGAAAAATTATATTTTATTTTGTCAATTCTTCACCACCTGATTGGTGTTCCGAACAATTCAATCTCTTTTGATTTAATACATTTTTGTTGTAAAAAAAACAAACAAACAAAATATTATAAAAATTATTAAATTCTCAATAATGAAAATAAAATGTATCAAATGAATGATAGTTCTTCTTTTTTTTTCCTGCAAAATTATTTATCAGTTTTGAATAGTCTAGTTGAAGGTAAGATCACGTGGTAAATATTTTTTTAATTGTAATCAATATCAAAAACGAGAAAAGAGAAAATATGGGATGGAGACAATCAAACCAGATATGAACTAGCTTTGATCTTAAAATTAAAACTGATGTACTCAATCATTGTACCAAAACGTTTCATATAATATTTATATAAATTCGTGTGTTTAAAATCCTTGTTTTACGGATTTTAGCTTTGGACCTGCCCTAATCCTAATTGTTACATAAGTTTACTAATCATTTGTAATATCGACATTAGATCTTGATTTATCATATTCAAACATTCTATTAGTTGTAGAACTTTAATAAAACATTGGTTGGGAGATGGTATCACTTATTATAACTTGTCCAACTTTAATAAAAATTTTGTTATTGCTTTTCCGAAAAAAAGCTTTTGAAGAAAGTTCATTATAATCATCACATGTGTATGACAGCAATATAAATTATATAATGTCACGTGATAGTGGGTCAATTTTAACCAAATGCTTTATCTTCCAATTATGTTATCATCAAAACAATTATATATTTATGCATATATTAATTGCATATCATTATGTTTAATCTCGTATGAAATGTTCATTTGATAATTCCACAATTGACAAAAATATATCGAAAAGGAATAATTGTTATCTTTCTTGATTATTATTAGGAAATCAAATATTTGATAGCTACACTAGAACAAAGACTAGTAGGTGATTATAATAATTAGTGATAGACAAAAAATCTTAAACCGAATCGACTCAAACCGACCCAATCAAATCAAATCTTAACCGAATCATATTTTATGTATAACCCAATTGATGATGATTTTTCCAATCCAAATGGATTGGTTTGATTCGGTTTGAAACCTAATCGAACCAATAGCACAATGTGTTTTTATTTTAGTTTTAAATAAATCTTAAGTATTATATAAATTAACAAACCCAGTTTTTTTATTTTACTTTAATGCTTTTAAGAACAATACATTTATTTTTATTTGATATCATTAAATTACTAATTTATATGTACAAAATTCATATTTTAGAATTTAGATGAAAAAATTTCCAACTAATTAGACTATTCAAATCAATTTAATTTAAACCAAACTAATCTAAATCAAAGTAATCCAAACCGAAATAACTTAAACCGAATACGAACTAAATTTTGGTTGAGTTTTGTTAAACCAAAACAAAAATTGTAGTGTCCACGACTAATAATAATAATAAAAGAGAAAAAAAAAACTAGAAAGAGTTATGGGCTTCAATAATTTATTATGGGCTAAAGTTATCAAATAAAGCCCAATATAAATCATGTTCTGGAAAGGGGGACCCACAGAATCTACTTTAAAGCGAAGCTCATTAATTACATTTATCTTCTTACAATCTAGATAAGAAGATACGGGACACGTGTCACAAAAACAACACACCACAAAACATTTGTTCCATTCTAACACAGAAACACTTTCAATCTCTCAAATCACGACAATGTCTTCAACTTCAGCGACGACTACTCTTCTCAAACCACCTCCTCCGTATCTCCACCACTTCGCAACCACCTCCTCCGCCGCAATTTCATCTCTCTCTCCGCCGCGTTAAATGCTGTTTCTGGTCATTATGTGAGTTTTGGTCCAACGGCTCAAATTCCGGTGAAGAGGAAAATGAGAATTTTTGAAGAGATGGAAACTACTGAAAAGGCTCTTTCTAGAGGAAAATGAAATTTAATAATTGTTTTTATTTATTTATTTTTTTTTTTTGAATTTTTTGTTGTTGATGGATTTTATTTCTCTAAAATGTTAAGTGAATTATGAGAATGTTTGTTTTTTTTTTGTTGTTGTAAAAATAGTTAATAGCCTTCATGATAATAATTACTTAATAATGATTTATCATAGTTTCAAATATTGTAATTTAAGATTCTTAACTATATTAAGAAAATTGTTTAGTTTTTAATTTGTTGAGATAAAAATTGTATTATAATATCAATAATAAATTATTTTGTATAATAAAAATAGTCATAAAGCATAGTAAAGAAACTATAACTATTTAATCGCTTTCATAATAATAAATAATCATTTATCATAGTTTCAAATATTTGTAGTTTAAAATTTTTTACACATAGAAATCATTTAGTTTTAATTTTTAAAAAATAAAAACATTTTTTAATATAATTCAATCAATAATATATTATTGTAAAACATAATAGCTTTTATATTAATTAAGTAAAAAAAAATATTTAAAATCATTTTTTTTTAAACTACAATTATTTTGAGTATTATTTTGTAGTTTTGATTGTCGTTTGTTAGTAAATTAAGGGAGTGATTGACGTGAAAATTTATTAAAATGAACGTTACTAACCAAGAAAAACTTAAGAGCTGTCTTTTCTCCAACAGTAAAAAATTTAAATAAAAAGTAAAATTGTATTTCCAATGCTTAACGTCTAGAATTGTAACGTCTAGAATTATTGTGTATAAATAAGTGTTTTGTATTCTTTCATCATCTTCAAAAATAATCTTAGAGATTTATTTTCTCTTGTTTACAATTTTTGTTTCAAACTCAAATCTAGTCTTCTTTATATTTTCTTCACTTTGAATCTTGAATCACATCAGGTAAACTTTTATCTTCTTAGATTCATATATTTATAATTAATATCTTAAGGTATTCACTTTTTTCTACTTATTTTATTGTGAAAACATTTACAGGGATAATTTGCAAAGAACATTTAGTCAAGACTCAAGAGTTTCAAAATTTCTACTAATGTAAACCTCAAATCTCCTTCTCCTTTTTGGTTTTGTTAGATTTTTTTATATGTGGTTTAAAATAATAAAATGTGTTTATTTGTAATATATTATCTATAAAGGTGCTAATATTCTTAGAATTATGCTTTCTTATATCAAAATTGTTACAACTTATTTCTGAACGTTATGGTTAATTGATTTCCCATATGAATTATGCAAGACTATGTCAAGAGTTTTAAAATTCTTCTGTTTCATGCAAACTTCAAATCTCTTTTTTGTTTTGGTTTTAAAAAGAACAATTTGTATTTATTTGTAAATCTATTAGGGTGCTAGAGATTTTACACGTTTTTGTATAAATATATATACACCTACATATTTAATTATTGTTTTGTTATTGTAAGTAAGTAAATTGATTTAGAAAATGTTTTAATTATGTGAAAAGGTGTTAATTGCCTGCTGCTGATTGTTAGTTAAAACAAAAAAGAAGCTAATAATTAGATATTTTAAAATCAGTGATACCTTTCATAATTTTTTTTTATATAGTTTTTGTTTACTTATTTGAATTAAAATATTAGATTTGGTTTAATTCATTAATGTCGTTAACATTTTTTGTGTGAATATGCAGTTAAGGACAGAGCGATTGTGGAGTACAAAATATCAATATCACTTAATTGTGTAAGACATTTCTTATTGTTTTATTTTTTAGATGGATTTTTAAAAACTATTAAATATTTTTTTTGTTTGCGAATTTCTCTATAATATTCAAATGTATTGTTAGAGATTCATGTTTAATTTGTACACTCAAATTACTAACTTTTCAAAAAAATTGATATAAATAATTTAAATATTTTTCATATTTTCAAATTTATTGTTGGATTAATATATAAACTTGAGTGATAAAACATAGATATGAACACTAACCAAATGTAAAGTCCTGTCTTTTGATCGTTAGAGGTTATATGTTTAATTTGTTTTCATATTAAATGTAATTACCTAGTTTTGTTATTAATTTGACAATAAAAATTTTTATAACTTTTTTTTTGTCACAAAAATTTTTATAACTAAAAAAGAGATTTTTGATTATTGGATTGAAAAACGTTTTAATTTTTAAAAAATCTTCCTCACTTTTTCTATATACTTTTTAAACGAGTTTCACCCTTTAAACATTTTTGATAGTTAGAAACTACATGAACATCATTTAGTTTTCAATAAATTTGACATAAAAAGGTTTAAATCTTTTTCAGTTTAAATCTTTTTCATATTTTTAAACTTATTATTGGATTAATATATAAACTTGAGTGACAAAACATTGATGTGATCACTAACCGAATGTAAAGTCCTGTCTTTTGATTGTTAGAGGCTTTATGTTTAATTTGTTTTCATATTAAATGTAGTCATAGTTTTGTTATTAATTTGATAATAAAAGTTTCAATTATAATAATGATTTTTGACTATAAGATTGAAAAACGTTTTAAAAAATAATTTGATATTAAAAGTTTCAATTATAATAATGATTTGTTTTCATATTAAATTTACCTTTACTTTTATATAATTTGCATACGCACTTTAAATTTTTTCTTGGTTGGTTTATATTTTTCTTTTATGGTTTCTGACATTTCTTTTTGTTCTTATGAAATTCTATTGACAAAAAGTGAAGCTATTAGAAGAAAAATGGAGTCGAAGATGCATATCTCTTATACTTTTTTCTAATATTTTATTCTCTTTCTATGTATAAGTTATCTTCTTTAGTTCTTTTGGTGTAGTATATTATTAGTGATTGTAAGTAGGTGTATAAATAAACCTACATTATAAACTCAACCAATGTAATTATTATACAATCGAAGAGAAAAAGATTCAGTTCGCCTTCAATAATTTTTTGTACATATTTATATAACTTTTTTATTCAATTGAAAATATATACAAAAATGCATATTTTGTATGTTAAATAACTATTTTGTTTTGATTTTTAAACGAATTCAAATCGAAACTAAAAAAATAAAACAAAATCAAATTGAATCTCAAAATTTGACCCGAATCCAATCTGAAATAATCCGAATAAAATCTGACCCAAAAACTTTAATTACCCAAAAAATATGAATAACAATCAAAATAATATTTTATGACTCAAAAAATGAAATACAAACATAAAGTTACTTTAGTGTAGCCGAGAATCAATCATAACCAAGAAACTAATTCAGCATTTCTCAGCTGATAATAATTACTTAATAATTTATGGAATAATTAAGAAAAAATCTAAAAAATAATCTAAATTAAAATTATAGACCATATCTTTTTAAATTAAAGATATGGTCTAATATTTACATAATTGTCATTTTAACTTAAATATTAGTTTAATATAATATTTTATGTATAAATATATGTATAACAATGATCCTAAACATATATACTATCATTCAACACTTTTTAGAGCCAACAATTTGACGTAGAAACTCTTTAAATCTTTGAATAAGGTATGATTATAAATTACTATTCCTGTGCAGATTTGTTCGGTAGAGTTATTGTGCATAGTTAAATCACTTTGTTTGTTCCAAATTTGTTCGGTAGAGTTAACATGTATAGTTCTTTCACAGAGATTTACGCATTGTTTCTTAGTAAAGTTTTCGCCGCAAAATTATTATGAAAAGTTATTTCGTATTGGTTTTTATATTGATCTGGATGCACTTTTATTTAGTAAAGTTTCTTGGAAAAGTTATTTATGAAATTAGTTGTTGTGCATACTTATTGTACATATTTTTGTAAAAGTTGTTTCATATACTTATTTGGAAAAGTTATAGCTATTAAGCAGAGTTTATATGCAGAGTTGTTATATTGATTTCGTAAAAGTATTTGTTAGGTATAGTTTTCAAAAAATTTCTTCTACACAACTATTTGTTAGGTACAGTTTTCGTGATTGAGTTTGTTTGGTAGAGTTAATATGTAAAGTTTGCATACGCACAGTTATTACGATTACTTAGTTATTGTACATATTTTGGTAAAAGTTGTTTAGTATACTTATTTCGAAAAGTTACAGTTTTTAAATAGAGATTATACGCATAGTTTTTATATACAATCCGCAAAATTATTTGTTAGGTAAAGTTTGTTTTCTTCATGATTGATTTTTTTTGTAAAGTTAATATGTAGAATTTATATACGCACAATGACCCTATAAATTTATTGTGCATAATTATTATGTTGTTCAGTAAAGTTATTTACTTTAAAATAGACTATATTTTTATNAGTTTTTATATACAATCCGCAAAATTATTTGTTAGGTAAAGTTTGTTTTCTTCATGATTGATTTTTTTTGTAAAGTTAATATGTAGAATTTATATACGCACAATGACCCTATAAATTTATTGTGCATAATTATTATGTTGTTCAGTAAAGTTATTTACTTTAAAATAGACTATATTTTTATTTAAAAAAGATTTGGCCTATTATTTTAATTACTATATTATTTTTAGCCTATTTTATTAATTCCCCCATCATTTATCATATAGCATTTTTTAGTTTTGGTAAATTACGTGATTAAAGTGAATCTTGGAAGCAAACCAATTTATTAGTGTAAACTATGTGGTATATACAGCTCAATGATTCAATATTTTGGTGATTATGACATTATTACCAAAACATGATCAAATTAATGTTATAGTAATAATTTTCAAGTTTTCACGAGTTATTATTTTTATTTTTATTTTTTTATAAACCTTTGGAAGTTTCGGGCCTTTGGTCTATAGTCTCTCTCAGTGTCTGCAACCAGCCGTTGATAATACATGTTTAAAGCGTAAATCACTCATCCTAAAGGGTTCGAAATAGTGACCATAAACACTCCTTGTAATGACGTTATAGTAAAACTATGATCAATTAATGTATAGTCAAAATCACTAAAATTTTTGAATTAGTTGGTTATAGTTTGACAAAGTATAAAATTTTCTTTAGTATGATTCCTTAGCGTCTCTATAACAAGGGAAAATTCCATNTAATACACCAATTCTGTTCCAATTACTTTTTTAATACACAAACTATTCGAATACACAATTTAATACACTAATTAAATTGTTTGCCCAGTTTAATACATAAACTATCAATATCTACTCATTTTACACGGGTTCGGTTACTTGCTGTTTAAGGCACCGTTAACTTTTTTGTTTTTCAATTAAAAATTATTAAAAATTGTTTAAAAATCCAAAAAAATTCATAAAAAATTATAAAAATTCAGAAAGTTTTCCTAAAAATCCAAAATAAATAATGAAATATATAAAAAATATTTTTATTTTAAAATGTAAATAAAAACATATAAAAAATTGTAAAAAGTTCAAAAGGTTCTTTAAAATTTACTCAATTATTTTGAGAAAATCTTACAAATTCCAAAGTGTATATATATATCTAATTGGTTATTAATTTTGTTACTTTTTCACAAGTAGATCATGTTGAAGTTGTTAATTATCACTATGCATTAATTGATCATAGTTTAAAAATAACGCCAAAATCACTAAAAATCTTGAAAATTAGTGGGTTATAGTCCATGATTTTTTTGCCAATTTGACAAAATATAAAATATGATTTAGTTTGATTCTTTAGAGTCTCTATAACAACTAATATGGGTTAAAACTTGTTAATTATCACTATGCATTAATGGATCATAGTTTAAAAATAACGCCAAAATCACTAAAAATCTTGAAACTTAGTGGGTTATAGTCCATGATTTTTTTGCCAATTTGAAAAAGGATAAAATAGGATTTAGTTGGATTCCTTAGAGTCTCTATAAAATATACAATGGGTTAAAATTTGTTAATTATCACTATACATTAATTGATCATAGTTTAAAAATAACGTCAAAATCACTAAAAATCTTGAAAATTAGTGGGTTATAGTCCATGATTTTTTTGCCAATTTGACAAAATATAAAATATGATTTAGTTTGATTCTTTAGAGTCTCTATAACAACTAATATGGGTTAAAACTTGTTAATTATCACTATGCATTAATGGATCATAGTTTAAAAATAACGCCAAAATCACTAAAAATCTTGAAAATTAGTGGGTTATAGTCCATGATTTTTTTGCCATTTGACAAAGTATAAAATAGGATTTAGTTTGATTCTTTAGAGTCTCTATAACAACTACAATGGGTTAAAACTTGTTAATTATCACTATGCATTAATTGATCATAGTTTAAAAATAACGTCAAAATCACTAAAAATCTTGAAAATTAGTTTAAAAATTGTATTTCCAATGCTTAACGTCTAGAATTGTAACGTCTAGAATTATTATGTATAAATAAGTGTTTTTTGTCTATTTTCATCATCTTCAAAAATAATCTTAGAGTTTTATTTTCTCTTGTTTACAATTTTTGTTTCAAACTCAAATCTCATCTTCTTTATATTTTCTTCACTTTGAATCTTGAATCACATCAGGTAAACTTTTATCTTCTTAGATTCATATATTTATGATTAATTTCTTAAGGTATTCACTTTTTTCTACTTATTTTACTGTTAAAACATTTACAGAGATAATTTGCAAAGAAGATTTAGTCAAGACTCAAGAGTTTCAAAATTTCTACTAATGTAAACCTCAAATCTCTTTTTCCTTTTTGGTTTTGTTAGATTTTTTATATGTGGTTTAAAATAATAAAATGTGTTTATTTGTAATATATTTCGTTTTGGTTTTAAAAAGAACAATTTGTATTTATTTGTAAATCTATTAGGGTGCTAGAGATTTTACACGTTTTTGTATAAATATATATACACCTACATATTTAATTGTGGTTTTGTTATTGTAAGTAAGTAAATTGATTTAGAAAATGTTTTAATTATGTGAAAAGGTGTTAATTGCCTGCTGCTGATTGTTAGTTAAAACAAAAAGAAGCTAATTAATTAGATATTTTAAAATCAGTGATATCTTTCATTTTTTTTTTTTTTTTTGTTTACTTATTTGAATTAAAATATTAGACTTGGTCTCATTCATTAATGTCATTATCATTTTTTTGTGTGAAAATGCAGTTAAGCACACAATGATGTGGAGTTCAAAATATCAATATCACTTAATTGTGTAAGACATTTCTTATTGTTTTATTTTTCCGATGGATTTTTAAAAACTATTAAATATTTTTTTTTTGTTTGCGAATTTCTCTATAATATTCAAATGTATTGTTAGAGATTTCATGTTTAATTTGTACACTTAAATCACTAACTTTTCAAAAAAAATTGATATAAATAATTTAAATATTTTTCATATTTTCAAATTTATTGTTGGATTAATATATAAACTTGAGTGATAAAAAATTGATATAAATAATTTGTTATCGCTTTATGTTTAATTTGTTATCATATTAAATGTAATTAAAAATATCTTTGTGTTTAATTTGTTATCATATTAAAAATATCTTTTGATCGTTAGAGGCTTTATGTTTAATTTGTTATCATATTAAATGTAATTACCTAGTTTTGTTATTAATTTGACAATAAAAAATTTTAACTGTAAAAAATATTTTTAATTATTGGATTGAAAAACGTTTTAATTTTTTAAAAAATCTTCCTCACTTTTTCTATATACTTTTTAAACGTGTTTCACCCTTTAAACATTTTTCTTGGTTGGTTTATATTTAATTTATGGTTTCCTCACATTTTGATAGTTAGAAATTACATGAACATCATTTCGTTTTCAATAAATTTGACGTTTAAATCTTTTTCAGTTAAATTTTTTTTCATATTTTCAAACTTATTATTGGATTAATATATAAACTTGAGTGACAAAACATTGATGTGATCACTAACCGAATGTAAAGTCCTATCTTTTGATCGTTAGAGGCTTTATGTTTAATTTGTTTTCATATTAAATGTAGTCCTAGTTTTGTTATTAATTTGATAATAAAAGTTCAATTATAATAATGATTTTTGACTATAAGATTGAAAAACGTTTTAAAAAATAATTTGATATTAAAAGTTTCAATTATAATAATGATTTGTTTTCATATTAAATCTATCTTTACTTTTATATAATTTGCATACGCATTTTAAAATTTTTTCTTGTTTGGTTATATTTCTTTTATGGTTTCTGACATTTTTTTTTGTTCTTATGAAATTCATAAATTGACAAAAAGTGAAGCTATTAGAAGAAAAATGGAGTCGAAGATGCAGATTCCCTTCTTCTGTTAATATAATAAGTTTGTTTTGGTGTATATTAGTGATTGTAAAGTAGGTGTATAAATAAACCAACATTATATAGCTCAATGTAATTATTATACAATCGAAGAGAAAAAGATTCAGTTCACCTTCAATAATTTTTTGTACATATTTTTATATAATATACTTTTTTATTCAATTGAAAAATAGATAATTTATACAAAAATGCATATTTTGTATGTTAAATAACTATTTTGTGTTGATTTTTAAACGAAGATTCAAATCGAAACCAAAATCAAACTGAATCTCAAAATTCGACCTGAATTCGATCTGAAATAACCCGAATAAAATCTGACCAAAAAACTTTAATTACCCAAAAAATACAACCAACAATCAAAATAATATTTTATGACTCAAAAAATGAAATACAAACATAAAGTTACTTTAGTGTAGCGGAGAATCAATCATAAACCAACAAACTAATTAAGCTAATAATAATTACTTAATAATCATTTATCATATAGCATTTTATAGTTTTGGTAAATTACGTGATTAAAGTGATATTGGAAGCAAACCAATTTATTAGCTCAATGTGGTAGCTCAAACTATGTGGTAGCTCAATGATTCAATATTTTAGTGATTATGACATTTTTACCAAAACATGATCAAATTAATGTTATATTGATAATTTTCAAGTTTTCACTAGTTATTATTTTTATTTTTATTTTTTTATAAACCTTGGAAGTTTCGGATCTTTGGTTTATAGTCTCTCTCAGTGCCCGCAACCAGCCGTTGATAATACATGTTTAAAGCGTAAATCACTCCTCCCAAAGGGTTCGAAATAGTGACCATAAACACTCCTTGTAATGACGTTATAGTAAAACTATGATCAATTAATATATAGTCAAAATTACTAAAATTTTTGAATTAGTTGGTTATAGTCCATGATTTTTGTAATAGTTTGACAAAATATAAAATTTGCTTTAGTATGATTCCTTAGAGTCTCTATAACAACTACAATCGATCATAGTTTTACTATAACGTCAAAATCAATAAAATTTTTGAATTAGTTAGTTGTAATCCATGATTTTTTTGGTAGTTTGTAAAAATATAAAATGTGCTTTAGTATGATTCATTAGAGTCTCAATAACAACTACAATTGGTTGAAACTTGTTAATTATCACTATACAATAATTAATAATTGTTTTTCAATAACGTTAAAACCACTAATTTTTTTTAATTAGTTGGTTATATATAGTCCATGATTTTTTTACCAGTTTGACAAAGTATAAAATTTGCTTTATTATGATTCCTTAAAGTCTATTTAACAACTACAATTGGTTGAAACTTGTTAATTATCACTATGCATTAATTGATCATAGTTTTACTATAACGTAAAAATCATTAAAATTTTTGAATGAGTTGGTTGTAATCCATGATTTTTTTGGCAGTATGAAAAAGTATAAAATTTGCTTTATACGATTCCTTAGAGTCTCTATAACAACTATAATGAATTGAAATTTGTTAATTACCACTATGCATTAATTGATCATAGTTTAATAATAAAGTCGAAATCACTAAAATTTATGAATTAGTTGGTTATAGTCCATGATTTTTTTAACCAATTTGACAAAAAATAAAATAAAACTAGCTTTAATATGGTTCTTTAGAGTCTCTAAAAAACCAACAATGGGTTCAAACTTGTTATTTACTAGTATGCATTAATTGATCATAGTTTAAGAATAACGTCAAAATCACTAAAATTTATGAATTTGTTGGTTATAGTCCATGATTTTTTTACCAATTTGACAAAATATAATGCTAGCTTTAGTATGATTTTTTAGTGTCTCTATAACAACTAAAATGAGTTGAACTTGTTAATTACCACTATGTATTAATTGATCATAGTTTAAAAATAACGTAAAAATCACTAAAAATTATGAATTCGTTGGTTAAAGTCCATGATTTTTTTACCAATTTGAAAAAATAATATTTCCTTTAGTATGATTCTTTAGAGTCTCTATAACAACTAAAATGAGTTGAAACTTCTTAATTACCACGATGCATTAATTGATCATAGTTTAAAAATAACGTCAAAATCACTAAAAATCTTGAAAATTAGTGGGTTATAGTCCATGATTTTTTTGCCAATTTGACAAAGTATAAAATATGATATAGTTTGATTCTTTAGAGTCTATATAAAAACTACAATGGGTTAAAACTTGTTAACTATCACTATGCATTAATTGATCATAGGATAAAAATAACGTCAAAATCACTAAAAATCTTGAAAATTAGTGGGTTATAGTCCATGATTTTTTTGCCAATTTGACAAAGTATAAAATAGGATTTAGTTTGATTCTTTAGAGTCTTCATAACAATTACAATGGGTTAAAAATTGTTAATTATCACTATGCATTAATTGATCATAGTTTAAAAATAACGTCAAAATCACTAAAAATCTTGAAAATTAGTGGGTTATAGTCCATGATTTTTTTGCCAATTTGACAAAGTATA
>OVBE01004178.1:0-24680 GCA_900406425.1 Iberis pinnata | reverse complement strand
TATATTATTTTTTTTTAATTTTTCGGAACCTGGTCGAAATTTTTTTTCTTTTACTCGGAATTTAGTCGGAATATATATAAATTTTTTCGTTTTTTTTTTTATTTTTTCGGAGGCTCGTCGGTCTTTTTAGTCGGAATTTAGTCGGTATTGGTTTTAATTTTACCGACTATTTTCTGATTAAATGTCAAATTAGTCGCAAATTTCTCGTTACATTTTTCGAGAAATTACCGACTAAGTATTTCGAGAAATTTTCGACTAAAATTTCTTGTCGGTTATTTTCCACAAATTTCCGATTAATTTGAATTTCACGACCACCTGATTCCGACTAAACACTTTTGGTCGGAAGTTA
This sequence comes from Iberis pinnata, assembly GCA_900406425.1. Taxonomy (NCBI): domain Eukaryota; kingdom Viridiplantae; phylum Streptophyta; class Magnoliopsida; order Brassicales; family Brassicaceae; genus Iberis; species Iberis pinnata. The sequence goes on along the minus strand of OVBE01004178.1, from coordinate 24,331 downwards.
GTCGCAATGCTTATATTCAGTCAAATTTCTGACTAAAAGTGTCGTCGGATTACACACTCATTCTTGTAGTGGATAATATGTTATGGAAAATAGTATAAAAAGAGATAATATTGTAGTGTTTGTATAATTGTATAGGTTTCTCCATAACATAAATTGTTCTTTTAACCAGAAATTTCGGACATTCATGACTCTATAATCTCATAAGATCAAAGATAAGAGCCTGTTAATTTAGCCTCTTCCTTTATTTGTTGAAAAAAATCTTATATATATTATAAACAATTATGTGGAATTACCCATAACGGAAACAAACTATCCGACATATAGATTTGAATCGACCCAAAAATCATAGTTAAAAATGTGCAAGATGAAAAGAAATTGAAGAAGGGTGGGGGAAATTATTGATAGAGAGAGGGGGCCAGGGGCCATGGAAGGATTAATAAAAGGTACAAACTGCTGCAGAGTCATATAAAAACAAAATTAGATTTATATAAATGATGATGAACTTGTGGGTCTTTTCTCTTCATTATTTGTTTTCCGTAGAGTTTCAATGTACATTTATATATATGGTTCACTCTGAAAATTGGACCACCAAAGTTTCTTTGGCAATATTTGGTGTGCCTGAAGCTGTAGTTGTATATAACAAAAACATGAATAAAGAAACAAATCCAGAAAAACCAAGATACTATTTGTTTTCTTTATATCAGGAAAAATGTTCCTTGTCTATATTGGTTCATATATATATGTATAGTAAACATGATTTTCTTAAATAATTGTTGAGTTATATGTAAAAAATTGCTGGTTCGGGCATGGAGGCATGGACTATGACTATGAGTGATTGTATAAATGGAACGTACATATGTATATCTGTGTGTATAGTATTTGTTTCGGTTTCAGTTACTAAAAATGTGCAATACAATTAACTTCTCTCTGTCTGTCTTTGTTTTTTTTTGGTCTAATGAGGAGCTGCAACGTACGAGCGGACGAGGTCACACGCACATGTTCATTACCAATTTTTTTCTTTTTTTATGTTTCCCTAGTATATTTGTGTTGGAACACAATTTTGTGACAATGTCTTTTGTCATTTTTCCGGCAAGTTTTCCGGCAAGGTCGTTGCCCGGAATCTTCGAATAATGATTGCATTTGATAGGTTGTAGTTTGGACTATAATTTGGAATATTTAAATGCTAAAATTGGAGTTAGTTTGAATGAGAAATAAGACAGCTAAGTGAGCTGAACTAGCTCGAAAGACTAGCTAGCTCAGCTAGGTGAGTAAAATGATAGCTCAACCAAAACCAATGAGCTGAATGAGTACTAACCTAGCTAGGTGGACTGGTCAACTAACACTCAAGCTTAGTGAACTAAGGAGTGAAGTATCTTACATGTGAAAGATCACCAATTGAAAAGGTGCAACGAATGGGTGTGTCTTTTCATATGAAAATATGTCATGACCAAATGTCACATCTTTTCATACGATGTCTTTTCGTCTCCTATAAATAGAGACTCCTCCATTCATTTTGATCATCCATCAGTTTTTTCGATATACAATAATTAGAATAGGAATAAATTCAATATTGTATAAAGAAAATTAAAAATACACACCATAAAAGTTTCGATAATATATACCTCGTTCCAAAGTCTCGGGAGTATTCACAGATATTAAGGTCGATAGGCTTTATTAAGAGTATAGTTTAATAAATACGTGTAACAATTGTATCATGGGATTATGAAATTGCGGTAAACCATCTTACTACAAGCAATTTTTAGAATTAAGGAAAGAGTTTCGACTCGACTCCATTAATTTTAAGATTTAAATGTTTTAACTCAATTTTAACTTAATCCGGTTTTACGGTCCGTACAATTTGTGCAATACAATTTGCTTTTTATCACCCGTATAATAGTTGGAGACATGGAGTGATGATGTTAACCTAACTAGTCCGAGCCGGTCACATGATAATGTCGGTTTAGACAATTAATCATAAGTTTAATTAGGTTAAAGATTTGTCACTAATGAAGTATGTATACCTAGAAGGGGGTCGGTTTAATCCAAGTATGGACATCAAATTATGTCCAATAAAGTATATTTTTTGTAATCGTTTAATTAAGTAATAAAGTATTTCTGAAAAATTAATGCAGCATATTAATACAATTACTTACCATGATTATAATAGAGAAAAAGAGATAAGATTTTATTCTTTATATCCCTCCTCACTCATTGTCTCGCAAAGACAATATTTTGTTAAAGGGAAAAATTGAAGACTTTTTGATCATTCTAGCTATCTGATAATCAAAGTTAGTACATTGAAGGGCATCCTGCTAAACCAAGAAAAGTAGCATTATATATTTTGGTTTTTTGTTGACAAAATGTTTTAATTATAAAATATCTTATATATATAGACCCTCCAAATTAAATTTGTATAAAATTTTACTGATACACTTGCCAAATAGTCAATAGCTTGCCATGGATGGATGGATAAAATGAACTTGGATTCTTCATTGTTCTTTTGTTTTTGAGGCGGAACAAAAACCTTTATACTTTGGTCACTCAAACATTATACTACAGTTTAGTTCCACTAAAAAATTCGGTAACTAAAATATTTTCAATATTGTTCACAACAGAAAAAATTTAATAGGCTCCAACTAATCCTTTAATAATTCCATTTAAATGGTTTATATTATTTTGTTTTAAATATTGTTTAAAATTATTTCATGCATTAAAAAATTTATATTTTCCACAAAAATAATAATAAATTTTTTAAATCAACCAATTAAAAAACTATTGCAATTATTTTATTGGCCAAAAAGTCAAATGCATTTAATTTTTTCATTAAAAATTTATAAAAATAATTAATTTGAAACAAAAACAAAACTTTAAAAATATACTTAAAACAAAAGTGGAGGAAGTATTTACTAGAACAATTATTAAGGAAGAGAGAAACATTGGTTGAGTAATTAAATACAATAGCGGTTTAGTAGTAGAAACATAAATGACAAAAGATTTTCCCAACAGCATCACTTCAGCTTTGTTATCTTTGGACTTTGGCCCTATCCCCCTACTTCTAATTTTGTTATCTACCCAAACTTCTTTTATATACAATAAATTTTAGATTGAATCAATGAAGAATGGTATTGAGGATATAAACGTGTCATTTAGTTTGAAAAATAATTATTGGAAATTTTCAAAAATACCATAAAAATTAGGTATATTATAAAATACCAAATACTCTTAAATTATTTCAAAAATACTACAATTTTTTTTATTTCAAAAATACCACAAATTTAAACTCTAAATTCCCAAAACCGAACTCCACTGTCTTCAAAACTAAACTCTAAATTCTATTAGTTGACAAAAAAATTAAATTCTAAATTCTTAAAACTCAATTTTAAATTTAAAAATTTTGGAAATAAAAATTTGTAATATATTTTTTAAAAATTGGAAGTGTATGTTATTTTTAGAATATGAATTTTTTGTGGTGTTTCATAGAATTCTTCAAAAATATTTGGTTAGAAAAAATTTTACGACGCTGTTATCTTTTTCGTAATATATTTGTGTACCTCTATTTAAATTCATAGATTATAGATTTTAAAATTTTACGGTTGAGAAATATTTTATTATGGATTTAAATTTATTATAAATAAAAATACATTTAGTTTAACGCTATTGACTTACCGATAAAATATTTATTAAGGTATATAACATAAATTTACAGAAATTTATATTTAGTAAGAAATTAATTACTACTATTAGTTTAATACATTTAGTTTAACACTATTGGCTTAGCGATAAAATATTTATTAAGGTATATAACATAAATTTACAAAAATTCATATTTAATTTTCTCTCAAACCTGTAAGAAATTAATTACTACTATTAGTTTAATACATAGCAAGATTTTGGATAATATGGAATTATCATGTGTATATTGTATGGAGTATTCCGAAATTTTGTATATATATAAAATTAATTGGTTATAGTTTTAAATAAAACTTTTATCAAAACTGAGAAAATAAAATTTAAGTTTAATGTGTACACACTGTAGTTTTGTGAGCGTGCTGGGGAAAGAAAAATGAAAGCAAAATAAAAACATCTCCGCGCGATGATAATGATTGCCAACTGAGGAAGCAAAAAATTATAAAAATGAAAAGTTGGATCATGTGACTTTTACAGAACAGAATCCTAAGGTATGTGGTAAAATAAAATTAAAAAAGAATAATATTTGGTGATGATGTTTGTTTACAATAATGCGTCTGCTATTTTCCACGTAGATATTTTTGTATGAAGAAAAGAAGTGGAGAAAAGCTGTCTTGTGTGCTGGTGTTGTTTGGGACCCATTTCGTCGAAATACAAATAAATAAATAAATCAGAATTAGAAAAATATCAATTTATTGCGTATAAAAATTACTAAAACGTACGAACAAAGCAAAGGATTGAAATAAAAATTGGTCTATTTGGAGGTAGAAAATCATTCTCTTGTAATCATCGCTCGCCCACTGCCAGATTTTCATTCTTTGTAGTATCTATTTAGTGTCTTGCGTTACTAATTAAAGTATTATGGTTATTAGTTTAGCTTGTAAAATTAAATTTCTGTCCTACCTAACATTTTTTGGTCTCATATGAGTATCCTTTTATGTTTCACAAAATTAGATGTTTTCTTTTAAATATGTTATTAAAACTAGTAACCGGGATTTATAGACAACCAAATGGTTTTTTATTTAATAAATAATCAAGGTCAAAATATATATGAATGGTAAACCAATAGATATTTCTAATGTATATGCATTGTTTTTTATAAATTCATGTGTAAAATTTAGTGTGTTGTTTTATAATTTTTTCTGAGTCTCAACTAACCGTTAGTATGCTTAATAAAATTTCTAATGTTTAGGAGCATTTTGTTTCTAGCTTAACAAGTCTTAGAGTTGTCCTAATCTTTAGCTCTGTTTTAGTTGTGCCCTCTTATTTTTGATTTTATGTTTTAGATCGTGTGTCAATTTTTTGTAAGGTTATTTAACGCCATCTTTGAGTCATTAGTAAAGTATTATTCAGCTTTTTTGCTGTGCAAGTTCTTCAGATCAACAAATCTGGTATCAGAGCTGAATATTAAGAGACACAAAACGAGAGATATGGGTGATTCTACTGGTTTTACTCAACCAAGCATACCTCATTTTGATGGAGATTACGATCATTGGAGTCTTCTCATGGAGAATCTCCTTCGATCAAATGAGTACTTTGATGTGGTTAAAGACGGGACAATACCTGTGAATGAAGGCTTGTTGACTGAGGCTCAAGCAAAAACTCTTGCAGATGCAAGACTGAAAGACTTGAAGGCAAAGAATTACTTGTTCAATGCAATTGACAAGTCAATTCTAAAGACCATCACCTTGAAGAAAACTTCAAAATAGTTATGGGACTCCATGAAAGTGAAGTATCAAGGAAACGCAAGAGTACAACGTGCTCAGTTGCAGACATTACGGAGATTATTTGAGCTGCTTGAAATGAGAAATGGAGAATCATTTACTGATTACTTCACAAGAGTGATGATGGTGGCTAATGACACGAGGAATTGTTGTGAAGAAATGCAGGATGTTACAATAGTGGAGAATATTATGCGCACATTAACTGAAAAAGTCAATTATATTGTCTGCTCAATTGAAGAATCAAAGGATATTGATACACTTTCAGTGGATGCACGGCAAAGTTCACTTTGGTTCATGAACAGAAAATCAGAAGAGTAACTGAAACAGGAGAGGATCAAGTTCTGTATGCATATCGTAGTAACCGAAATGAAAGAGGCAGAGGTAGAGGAATGGGACAAGGGAGAGGTAGGGGAAGAGGAAGATTCAACAAGGCAACTGTTGAATTCTTCAAGTGTCACAAGTTGGGGCATTTTAAATATGAATGTCCATAGTGGAATGAGAAAGCAAACTTTGCTGAATAAGAAGAAGGAGATGTTCTTCTCATGGCATTCACACTAAATACCAATGAGAAAATGACAATCATCAGAAAATAGAAAGCATGGTTCTTAGTTTCATGGTGTTCTAATCACACATGTGGAGATAAGACTTGGTTCTCAAACATTGATGAAAACTTTAGATGTTCAGTGAAGCTTGGAGACAATTCAACATTGACTGTAGTTGGGAAAGGAAGTGTGAGTCTGTCAATCAATGGGAGAAATCACAACATCACAGATGTATACTTGGTACCAGAATTGACAAGTAGCCTCATAAGTTTGGGACAACTAGTGTAGAAGGGATGTGAAATTTTGATGCAGCATGGAGTGTGCAAGTTGTATCATCCACAAATGGGGTTAGTTATGGCATCACAATGACTTCAAATAAGCTATTCAAGATCTTTGCAGCAAGAAACCAGAAAACATCCAACACATGCCTCAAAAGTAACACAACAGAAGATTTACAATTGTGGCATCAAAGGTATGGTCACTTGAACTACAAAGGTCTAAGAAAACTACAATGCCAAAACATGGTAAGGGAAATACCAAGATTTAATGGAGAAGAAATAGAACGTTACATCAATTGTTTGGTGGGTAAGAAACACAGAGAAAATTTTCCCAAAAGGAGTGCTTGGAGGTCATCACGTAAATTGCAACTCATACACTCATATATCTGTGGACCCATTTCTCCTATCTCCAACACCAACAAGAGGTATATCCTTACTTTCATTGATGACTTCAGCAGGAAAGTATGGATCTACTTCCTGTCACTGAAATATGAAGCCTTTTCATTCTTCAAGAAGTTCAAAATCAAGTTGAAAGAGAGACAAAAGAAGCATTAGTGTGTTTAAGAACTGACAGAGGGGGATAATTCTTGTTAAATGAATTCAAAGAGTACTGAGAAGAAGTTGGAATAAGCAGACAACTCACCAATGCATTTACTCCATAATAGAATGGTATAGCTGAGCGCAAGAACGGAACCATAATGAATATGGTAAGATGCATTTTGAATGATAAAGGAGAACCAAGAAGATTCTGGACTAAAGCAGCTAAGTGAGCAACTCATCTGTTGAACAGAAGTCCAACCTCTGTAATACAAGGCAAAACACCTGAAGAAATATGGAGTGAAGTAAAGTCTGCAGTTGATTACTTCAGGGTCTTTGGGTGTATTGCACACAGTCATGTACCAGATCAGAGGAGACGGAAGTTAGATGACAAAAGCACTACATGAGTATTGATTGGAAGTAGTGATGAATCAAAAGGGTATCGACTGTACAATCCCATAATTGAGAAGATAATTACCAGTAGAGATGTTGTTTTTAAAGAAGAATAAGGATGGGATTAGGGACATGTAACAGATGGAGCAGGGCCTGAACAATTAGTATGGGGAGATGATGATTTAGAGGTAGAAAAGGAAGATGATTCAGAAGCAGAAAACAATGATGGCTTAGTTGGAGAGGAAGAAGCAGACCAAGAACCTGAAACATGAAATAAAGTAGAAGAAGAACAACCAACTCATGCTGCTTAATCATTTAATGAAGCAGTCACACAAGAAACTAAGCCAACTCTTCATGCTCCTACCACCAGAATCAAAAGAGCTCCACAATGGTTATAAGATTATGAGACATGTGCAATGTTTGTTACTGAAGAAGATCATGTTACATATGCAAAAGCCAATGGGAATGAAAAATGGGTAAAAGCCATGAAAAGGGAACTTGAATCAATTGAAAGAAATAGAACATGGGTTCTTACTGACTTGCTAACAGGAGGAAAGACAATTGGAGTCAAATGGATTTACAAGACCAAACTAAATGAGAAAGGAGAAGTTGATAAACACAAGGCTCGGCTTGTAGCCAAGGTATGGAATATACTATAATGAAGTCTTTTCCCCTGTTGCAAGATGAGACAGAGTTTGAATGATCCTAGCTGTAGCTGCTCAAAGAAAATGGTGTGTATACCAATTAGACGTAAAGAGTGCATTCCTCCATGGTGAACTCTCAGAAGAAGTCTTTGTGGATCAACCTCAAGGATACACAAAAGAAGGAGAATAACACAAAGTATATAGACTGGTGAAGACTCTATATGGCTTGAAACAATCCCCAGGCCCTGGTACAACAGAATAGAAGCTTATTTCACTAAGGAAGGATTTCAGAGATGTGAATATGAGCACACACTCTTCATCAAAACTGGAAAAGGTAATCAGATTCTCATTGTCAGCCTTTATGTGGATGATGTGATTTTCACAGGCAACGATGAAGAAATGCTTGCAAATTTTAAATTATCTATGAAAAAGGAGTTTGACATGACTGATTTGGGAAAAATGAAATATTTCTTGGGAGTTGAAGTTATACAAGATGAAGATGGGATCTTCATACATCAAAGGAATGCAGGGGAAGTTTTAGAGAAGTTCAATCTTCTGCACATCAATGAACTTAAAAAAATCCAATTGTCCCAGGGACAAAGTTATCAAAGGAAGGGGATGCAAATAAAGTTGACTCCACTCTGTATAAACAACTCATTGGAAGCTTGATGTGCATTACATCAACAAGACTTGATATGCTTTATGTAGTTTGCTTGTTAAGCAGGTACATGTCTGATCCTAGAGAGCAACATTTGCAAGCTGCAAAGAGAGTACTTAGATACTTGAAAAGAACAATGGGTTATGGTGTGCTGTACAAGAAAGGAAAGACAGAAGAACTAACTGTCTATACTGACAGTGACTATGCTGGTGACTCTGATGACAGGAGAAGCACAAGTGGATATATATTTCTGGTAAGTGGTGGAGATGTGGCTTGGGCTTCAAAGAAGCAGCCAATGGTGAGTATAAGTACTACATAAGTAGAGTTCATAGCTGCCGCCTATTGCGCATGTCAGTGTGTATGGATGAAAAGGATTTTGGAAAAGTTTGGGCTAATGCATAACGAATGGACTACAATGTTGTGTGACAATAGCTCAACCATAAAATTGTCAAGGAATTTGGTTCTCCATGGTCGTAGCAAACATATAGATGTCAGGTACCATTTTTGAGAGATCTCACTAAGGATGGAATTGTGAAATTGGTTCATTGTGGAACAAGTGATCAAGTTGCAAATATCTTAACCAAGCTGTTGAAGCTAGATGTGTTCACTCGGCTAAGGGAGAAGCTGGGAGTTTGTGAGAAGATAAACTGAAGCTAACACTTTCAGTTTAAGGGAGGCAATGTTGAGACTCAACTAGCCGTTAGTATGCTTAATAAAGTTCCTAATGTTTAGGAGCATTATGTTTCTAGTTTAACAAGTCTTAGAGTTGTCCTAGTCTTTAGCTCTGTTTTAGTTGTGCCCTCTTATTTCTAATTTTTTGTTTTAGATCGTGTGTTAACTTCTTATAATGCTATTTAACGCCATCTTTGAATCATTAGTAAAATATTATTCCGCTTCTTTATTGTGCAAGTTCTTCATATCAACATAATTTAATTAATATAATATGATATGTTTTGGTTATTAATACGTAAGCATGATCAAATTATATGAATGGTACAACACTATATATTTATAATGTATATGCATACATTAGTATTCAATTTTTTTTTTTTTTTTTTAATGTGTGTGAATCGAACGCTGTGAATTAACTCAACGTGCAGAAAAATCTCACATGGCACACTCTGTAAATATATATCTACGCGCTCGCATGTGCATTGCACTTCTAACGAGCGATCACTTATATCCTTTTTCTCTACCTTTTCATATATAATATAATATATGTTTTATTGTTTTAAGGATTCTTTTCTTTAATAAAATTAAGGATTCTTTTGTTTTGTTAAAGTGTTAAGTGTTCTAAGGATTTTCGTTCACATTCTCAGCTGATACATAATACATAAATATAATAATATATACTGGACATACTAATCCAATAGTACAATACTCATTTGTTTCATATTATTTTTTTATTTTATGGAATTTTAAACTTATTGAACATTAAAAAACAAAGGTAGCACTATATACAAAGTGTTGTTGGAAGAAATAGATACAAGAAGCTTATAGGTTTTTTGGTGTGTTCATAGGTGTCTCGTTTAAACCTGATACTAGAAAACTCAGTGAAATAAAACTAATATCAGCAAAAAGAGTACACACTATAAAGCACGACCTATAAATGCAAAAGAAAAATAGAGTAAGTAAGGAAAGAGCCGAGCTAAGGAGCTGAGAAAAAGCATGTAGGATGCTAAGTGACTCCGGTTTGGAGTGATGGATGATGAAGGAACCAACGGCTGAGCAAACCATGGTGACGGGACTCATTAGAATATCGAAGACTAGTGAATCGGTCACGAATGGTACGTATGATCTGATCCGTAATGAAAGAAGGTGAATGGTGTCGTTGACCGTGGTGCCTCCCGTTCCTTTCTCGCCAGATGCTATAGATTGCGCTTTAGAAGCTCATCTTCAGTAAAATGGCATCATGTGAGGAGAGTGTTCGCAGCCGAAGTGAGGCTAAGGTGCGAGTCCAGTCTGGGGAAATCCGAGAGCGAAGAATAGCTGAGGTGAGGTTTGTCCATATTGTGTAGCTGAAAGGACATGCAAAAAATAAATGGTCTCGTGTTTCGTCTCGCTCTCCATAAAGAATACAAGGAATCGTGTTTCTCCAGCGTCTTATTCGTGAACCTGTGGATAACTAGCTTGTCTTATTCATATTATTTAATATTTAAAGTTTATGTACACTGATTAATAACACATAAAAATATCATTTAATTTATTTTTTCCTTTGTGTACAAACATCATTATTTACACCTAATTTAATCAATCAAAATTTATTTTGTAGAATATAAATGGTTTCTAGCTTTACATTTTTACATATAAATGTGAAAAAAAAAGAAAAAAAAAATTCATAAAACCTCACCGTGGGAGTAAAAAATATTGTAATCAATGTTATCCACACAAACATGCATAAAAGTTGAGTTATAGGTTTTCGAAGAACGATTTATACGAAAGGTAATTTAAGTATAGTTACTGCATATATATATGTCCATATAAACTAAATAGATACTTGTATTGTTTAATCTATGTAATAAAAAATTATAGTATGTGTGTTTGTGAATTGTGAGTAGTTGATGTAGCCCTGTCATTATTTGAAAATTAATTCGTATTATATTGTAGTTGGTAACAGTTAAGAGTATTAGGTCAGTATCTCGGTTTAATCGGTTAATTAATAGTTGGAATTAAATAACCACCTACATAAATACAAGTAGCCCATATGCACTGATTTTTGGATTAAATAGGAAAGTTCAGCTTTAAGTGTATTTGTATTAAAAAGTGATAACAGTTATAGGATAGATCAATATTATCGGTGTGATGTGTGGTTCCATACTAAATTAAGTAAATTATGAGATCCTTGGGTGTGAGAGAATACATAAGAAGATTAGGTTAAGTTTACCAAAGTTATTCTACTGACCGAGATATAAATCCATGCACAATTTCAGTGTCAATATCAGTGTCGTGTGAAGATATATCGAGATTTAGAACAAATTTTAAAATGTGATTTTTTTATAAAACCAATAAGAATAATGTAAAAATTATTTTGTTCCAAAAATAATCTACAATACTAGTGATAAGGAGAAGATATTAATACTAATATAAAAACTAAAAACATAGATATTCTAAAGTAAGATATTTCTTGTTTTTTATCTAAAAAATCATTCACCAAAATCATATAATTGATTTTTTGAACCAATTCTTTCTTTATAGATATGATAACCAAAACATTTAACGATAATAAGATTTTATCAGCTTTAACTTTTAAAAAAATTTATGTTTGGCAACTCAAAGCGAATTGTCAATAATATTCGATAAGCAATCCAAGAATTTGGATAACAATCTTCAATTGTTATCAAGATGCCGTGAAGATAAGCAACAACGATTGAAAAATTAATCAATTGACTTGAGAAAAAGTAATGAAGAATAAGAAATAATAAAAAACATAGAAGTTTTTTTTTTACATAGAAAAATAATTAGTTTTGTGAGATGATAGGAATTTAGATTTCGATTTACATTATCTTATAGAATATTTACATAATGAAAATATAATTGTTGAGTTAATGTATGTGATTTATTATTATATTAGTACAAATTTTCCAAAACCAAAACATTAACATGTCATATAAATTAAATCTCTATTTTTCTTTCTAAAATAAATTAAAGCAAATGTGGTCTAAATATTTTAAAAAATTTGGTGGCTTTAGGCAATTGCCCTTTCTATTCTAAAGAGATATATGAAATATCAAAGTTAGTCATTAGGATATATAAATACATTACACAATTCTAATTAACTCTAAATATCATTAAAATGTTTTTTTCAAAAAATACCATCTAAAATTTACATTATTAGTTTTGGATTCTATTAAGTTTTAGACTTCAAAATATATTATTTAAATGTAAAATTATTAAATTATATTAAATTTAAGGTATTTTTTGTAAATATTCATTTTTATGTATTTCAAAAATATTTAGAAGCGTGTAATATTTGTTGAACCTAAACTCAATTTTTTAATCCCAAAAATATACAGTTTTAATGGATAAACAACGATAGTTAGTATGTACGATAATTTAATCTAGGCGTGTATAGGTTAACAGTCAACATCTGCAAGTGGAACACACATCATTAATCTTATTTTGGGTAAAAATTAAGGTAATTATCTAAAATTACTATTTAAAAAATGTTTAATCAAAAAAAGGAAAAGGGTAAAAATTCTGGTTAGATGGAGACAAATATATGGAGGAAAATGGCTTTCCGAATCGGAATTTTATCTCACTCAACCTTAAGTGTAAGATGGAAATTCTGAGTATGACATTGTGTTTTTTTGTTAAATATGCGTGACATTATATATTAGCCCATTAAATAAGTTAATTTTATTTTTTGGTTTCTCGAACGTATTTGTTTATTTTGGGTGTAAGTTTGTCGTTTGGTCGAGGAGGGCAATTCACTTAAGGAACTAGTGAGCTAGGTAATTATACGACGTCGTTTATAGGTTTACACGTATCAAGGCTTTATTTGAATGGACCAAGTCTCAGTCTCCGTCAAATAAACAAACCCGAATTGTTTATATGTTTTTCTTACGACTCGCATCGTTTGTTACGTAGAGTTTACATAAATTCCAAAATCAGATCGTATATAAATATCTTTGGGTTTTATCGTTTTGATAAGACAAAAACTGACATGGATGTATAATTGTATATATATATGCATAGGGATTGCCGTGAATTTGATATAAAGCTTATCGTCGAGACACACACAAAATGTACTAAATAGCACTAAGATAATGTAGACATATCACGTGACAAAAAGCGCGTTACGTGGTATTTTTTTATATATGGACCCATCTCTTCTCTTAGTTACCTTTTTTTGTTTATCAATTGATGGTGCATCACTAGTCACTATAAAAATTACTTGATTTATCACAGCTCATTTTATTCTAAACTTGCTTAGAGAATTCATACCTTTTCACGCTTTTTAATTTATTTATTACTTTATTCAGGCCCGTACCTTCTTTATTCGGGAGTTATAATTTTGGGTATTTGTGGATATATCTTTGATAGAGAGAATCAGATTCAACAATATAGAATTTTATCAAGTATAATAAATTGATGGTGGTGAATAGATAATTTATTAACTTTTACGGGTTAGTGAAGCGAAGAATATATATAGCTAAATGCAAATCACAACCGTTAGATTGATTTTGAGAAGAGATATTCTACAGCGCATACTACAGTAAGACCAAACCGGTAAACGTGTGAAACACAGCCACGTGTTTTCTTTGCTGTCTGCTGCTGTTTTCATTTCGACAATAGTTGCATCTTGACTTTTTTTTCCTATCCAAATTCCAAACATTTTAATATATAAAGTTGAAAATATATTAATAAAATTTCCGAAAACAATAATACAACAACAGAAATTCTTAAAAATTATCACAAAATTAAATATATTTTGTAAATATTACACACTTTCAAAAATTCTAAGAATATTACAAATTTTTTAAAATATATCACAAAATATCTTCACTCAAAAACTACCACTAATTTGAACTATTCTACAAAATTTAATTTAAATCATAAAACCTCAAAACCAAACTTGAACCCATTCAAAACTAAACACTAAACTCTATTTAGTGATACTAAAATCCAAAAGTTTAAATTTTAAACTCTTAAAATTTATTTTTTATGTTTGTGGTATTTTGGAACATTGGAGAGTGTATGATATTTTTGGAATTTTGGGGGAGTGTGTAGTATTTTTGAAATTTTACCCTCTTTTTATAGTATTTGAAAGAATTTCTCTAATATATAATTAAGAAACTAATATATAACAAGACAAAAAATGGTATATAATATATACACTTATACTTACAAAATAGATTGTTCCTTGATATAATTCGGACGGTGAGCATCTTATTATCAAATTAGATCATAAGTTGTTTTTATCTAATTTTAAAATTGGATAAAATGTGTAGGTAGACAGTAGACATATTAGATGATACACCTAATTGAATGAATTATTATTGTTATGTAAAGCCAAAGCATTTTAACTATATTTTAATCTTTAAAAAATGACCTCAACAGTCATATTCGTTGAAACTTTACTCTAAGCAAGACGCTTTATTAATGAAAATAACTCGTTATATATATACGTACGTCTTTCATTCAATACTCAATTTTTAAAATGAAAATTCAATTTTCTTGCTCTAATTATTTATTTATCGCATGTTTTCCCCATAACTTTAGGTTCGTGGGTTGCTATTTACAGACTGTTGTGTACAATCTTTGTTCGTTGGCTTGTCTCTAAACTACATGAATCCGATTGTAGGGACCAACGCTGAATGAATATAGAAAATCACTATAAACAAAAATATTTACTGTCTTTTTTGGTTCTTCATTATAGCATATGACAAAAAAATAATTATGTATTTTCTCTATTTTTGGGAAGAAAAAAAAAGGAATCATGGGTCTTTTTTTTATATAATTTGGTTAAGTGCGAGATAAGGATAATGAAGCGGGTGGAGACAATTATTTCCATTCTATTCATTATATTGTAACCAATCTATACGGTCTACTCCATTAAGTCACTAACCACAATCATTTTATTAGTTTGAAATGTTTTAATCATATAAAACACACAAATTTGTTATAACTAATCATTCTTTTTAATTTATTAGTCACCTAATTAAAAGACAGAACATGTCAAATTCTTAGTTGCTAATATAAATGTGTGAGAAAAACATATGTAACGAGTATTTATGTACATATCTTCCAGCTAAATATCAATTTAATAAAACGCTTACCAACATAAACATCATTTGTACTCAATTATTATTATTATTATTATTATTATTATTATTATTATTATTATTATTATTATTATTATTATTATTATTATTATTATTATTATTATTATTATTATTATTATTATTATTATTATTATTATTATTATTATTATTATTATTATTATTATTATTATTATTATTATTATTATTATTATTATTATTATTATTATTATTATTATTATTATTATTATTATTATTATTATTATTATTATTATTATTATTATTATTATTATTATTATTATTATTATTATTATTATTATTATTATTATTATTATTATTATTATTATTATTATTATTATTATTATTATTATTATTATTATTATTATTATTATTATTATTATTATTATAATTATTATTAAAATAATTATTTTGTCATATTAATTTTGTAGTATAATAGATCGGTTCAATAATTTAAATTTGAAAAATAAAAAAATATACATAACAAATGCCCAAATTACTTACCAAAAAACAAATAAAAGAATTTGATATTTAATTTGGTAATAAAGTAGTGAAGATGGTACAATCATCAATTGATATGTGGCTATACTATTTATCAGTTTCACTTGTGATGAATCTAATTGAAACTTAAGAAGTATTCCATGCTTCCAATGATCGTCCAAAATAAAATTGCATGTATCTATGTGGTTAATATTATGTGTTATGCATAGAGCTAGTCTTGAGTCCAAGCAGAACTAGCATAAGCTTATGGTCCATTTTTTCAATTTCAAAATTTTAGTTAACAAAATGACCAACTTTCAAAAAAAAAAAATTTGATCTACTTTTTCATTGTTAATTACGATTTTTCAAATAATTTAAATTTCAGAGCCGACACTGGTCATTAACAACATTATCTAAACATATAAATAAAATAGTCGTTATTAATATTTCCTCTGATCTATAATATATGTAGTTTAAATTTCTACACATACAATTTTAAGTTTTTTTAAGATAAAAACATCATTCAAAAACAAACTAACCAATAATAAATCATTCTATAGAATATAAAAAATCGCAAAACATAAAAATACAATAAATTTTATATGGAATAATGTGAATTACAATTATTTTAAAACAAAAATTTTCCCCTAAAATTATAATCATTGTGATTAAAAAAATAAACGTATATCGCAAAAAAAAAATAAAAAACAATAAAAGCTTTTCAAAAGTTTTTTAAAGTTGTATTAATGGGATTGTATAACAAGGAACCACATGTGATAGATGTCATTGTTTGGCTATCATTGTGATAAGAAATCTTAAAAAGTCTATTAGGAAAATAGGCAACTGTATGTATTAGGATTTTGTATTTTCTTTATCTGTTTCAACTTACGCATATTTGGTATATAATAGCCAAACATCTTAATAAATAGAAACATATACACATTACCTCATGTATGTATAATCACTCATATTTATTATAGAGGTTTTGATGTATTTTTAAAAAAATATTAGAAAATAGGTACAAGCAAGCATAGAGCATATATATACATACATATATATATATATATATATATATATATTAGAGATTTGTTATAAAATTTAATAAATACCACTAGTTCCAAAATTTCCATACATTCTCAATTATTTTTAAAATATCAAAAATATATATTTAACTATCCTAAATTTAAAATAGCTACTAAAACCTTAAACTCTAATTAATAAATCAAATTAAAATATTAAAAATTCTTCAAATTCAGTTTTTATATTTTTGATATTAATTTTTTGTTATAATGTTTGTAGAACAATTAAGAGGGTGACATAAACTATTATTTTTTTTTGGTCACAAACATAAACTATTTTTGAAATGGTTTTTTTATTGTGGTATTTATTGAATTTAAGAGTCGGGATGAGGAGGGTAAAAAATAAAATAAAATAAGTAATAAAAAAAAGAAAGAAGAGAAGAGAAGGTACTGATTTGTTTAAAGGAGAGCCTCTGCTACGTTTTAGGCTTTGAAGTGATACAGAAGTCAATATTATTCACCATCTCCATAACACACCACTCTTCTCTCTCAAGAAACAGAGTTCATTTTGTGTTTACATTCCGTTTTCTGATACTGATTATTCACTACCTCTTGATTTTTTGCTTTCTGGAGATTCTGTTTTCACTGCTACATTTTTGGATTTTCTGGTAAGGTTTGTTCATACTTGTCTCTTTTATCTGTTCGATGATGGGATTGCTTCGATTCGACATTTTCGTTCTGTTGTTTTCCTTGGGTTCCGGATTTTTACTTGAAATCGGGATATGCTCTCCTTCTATTGATTATCGAGCTAATACTACTTTCTCTTTTTTATTTTAATCGCCGTCGGTGACTTTTCGTTTCAGATTTGATTGTTAAAACGTCGGTGACATGGTTTCTTACTATTTTTGAGGTTTTTTTTGTGTGTGTTTCGTATGCTTTTAATCATGAACTTACTGATTCTAGTAATGGCGATTGTCGTGATTCTACAAGAAACTTGTATGTATTCGATTTTCAGTTTCACTTTCTATGAAAAAAAGGAATCAATATTTTCTTGCTTCTTTTTCATTCACAAGTGTTCAAAGTTCATCGAAATCAGAATCTTATCATTTTCTGGAAATATTTGTGTTCTCCGATTTCGGAAGTAATCTTTCGATAGATGTTGCTCTGGATCTCTGGTTTTCATATTAGTCCTTCCAAGTTGAAATCCGAAATTGTATATTAAAGCCGTTATAATGATTGAGAATTTGGGTTGATTTTTTTCCTGAAAATGTTAGATTGTTTGTGGATTATGCAGAAGAAGAAGATGGATCGTAAGAGCTGGCCATGGAAGAAGAAATCCTCAGAGAAAACAGCTTCCTTGAACGATGTTGTTGGGCAGGTACTTAATGTCAAGACATTTATTCCTTAGATTTTCTTCATTAAATTCTGAGATTTCAATCTTGATTCTGGTTTTTTTTTCTAAAGGATAATGAGAAGAAGCCAAGCTACATCCAGATCTCCTTTGATCAATACTCACATCTAAATGGTTTGAAAGATGAAGTTAAGAAGTATGAAGAACAAGTTGTAAATTTTGAAGATCAGATCAAGGATTTGGATTTGAAGCTATCTACAGCAAATGCAGATATTACAGCCAAGGAGGTTCTGGTGAAACAGCACTCCAAAGTTGCTGAAGAAGCTGTCACAGGTAGTAATAAAAAGATTATATATGCTTTTTTCTTGAGGTGACTGAAAGAAGACTTTCATGCAAATTATTTGTTTTTCCAGGCTGGGAAAAAGCTGAAGCAGAAGCTTCAGCTTTGAAAACGCATCTTGAAACTGTTACGCTCGCTAAGCTCACTGTTGAAGACCGAGCATCGCATTTAGATGGAGCTTTAAAGGAATGTATGAGGCAGATACGGAGTTTAAAGGAAGAACATGAACAGAAACTGCATGATGTTATTGTATCTAAAACCAACCAAATGGACAAGCTCAAGGCTGAATTTGAGTCCAGGATTGGGGAATATGAGCAAGAACTACTTCGTTCTGCAGCTGAAAACGATGCCCTCTCGAGATCATTGCAAGAGCGCTCAAACATGCTTATGAGGATAAGTGAAGATAAATCCCAAGCAGAGTCTGAGATTGAGCATCTTAAGAACAATATAGAGTCTTGTGAAAGGGAGATAAATACTCTCAAGTATGAAACCCATGTGATAACCAAAGAGTTGGAAATCCGAAATGAGGAAAAGAATATGAGCATGAGATCTGCAGAAGTAGCAAATAAGCAGCATTTGGAAGGTGTCAAGAAAATTGCAAAGTTGGAAGCTGAATGCCAAAGATTACGCACATTAGTCAGAAAGAAGCTTCCAGGTCCTGCAGCACTTGCACAGATGAAAATGGAGGTTGAGAGTTTAGGCAGAGACTATGGAGATCATCGGCAAAGAAGGTCACCAGCTAGGCCATCTAGTCCTCTCATGTCTCCAATGTCACACATGTCACATATTTCGGAGTTTTCTCTTGACAGTACACACAAGTTCCATAAAGAAAACGATTTGTTGACAGAGCGGTTAGTGGCAATGGAAGAAGAAACAAAGATGCTGAAAGAAGCTTTGACAAAGCGTAATAGCGAGCTTCAAGTGTCAAGGAATCTGTGTGCTAAGACAGCAAACAAGCTTCAAACATTGGAAGCTCAAATGATGAGTAAAACTCCAACCAAACGCTGCTTTGAAATGCCTGCTGAAATCTCCTCTCGTCAAAATGCTAGTAATCCTCCTAGTATGGCTTCAATGTCTGAGGATGGAAACGAAGATGCTAGAAGTATCGCTGGGTCTTTGATGTCTGACCTCTCTACACCCGACAAGGATAAAAACAGTGCAAAGATGAAGAAGACAGAGAGTGCTAACCAGTTGGAGCTCATGGATGATTTTCTCGAAATGGAAAAGCTAGCTTGTCAACCAAATGACTCAAACGCAAATGGCTTAAGCGATCACTCAAGTGCAGAGGTTCTGCCAGCGATGCAGCTGAAGAAAAGAATCTCTACTTTGCTTCAGTCTCTTCCCAAAGATGTGGACTTTGAAAAGATTGTGGCAGAGATACATTGTGTGATTGAAGATGCAGGTGGTGTTAAGCTGCCTTCTAATGTAAACGGACTTACAGAAGAAAAGGAGATAGCCGTGTCAAATGAGACCACAGAGGAAAAAGTTACTATTGTGGAGGAGGTAATAACCCAAGAATTGGCTGATGCTCTTTCTCAGATTTACCAGTTTGTTTCCCATCTTTCAAAAGAAGCAATGGCTAGTCAGGACAAGTTTTCTGAGAGCACAACAACTTTCTTCCAAAAAGTTCAAGAGTTCTCCGTCACATCCAACAGAGTCTTGGGCAAGGAGAAAACTTTGGTGGATTTCTTGTTTGGTCTTGCGCGAGTTTTAGTCGAAGCTAGTGAACTGAAAATAACTATGTTGGGATTCAACACATCCGAAGTGGAGATTCACAGTCCAGATTGCATCGATAAAGTCGTTCTACCAGAAAACAAAGCACTTGAGAAACATTCATCAGGTGAGCATTACCAGAACGGTTGTTCTCAGAGCTCTGACTCCGACATTACAGATGATTGCATTAGAACATCTAGATATGAAACCAAGTCAGCATCATCTAGATTTACTTCAGAAGAGTATGAAGGATTGAAACTTGAGAAAGAAAACGCAGAGACCAACCTTGCAAGCTGTGAAGCAGATCTTGAAGAAACTAAGTCCAAACTACAAGAAACAGAGCAACTTCTGGCTGATGTCAAATTAGAGTTGGTATCTGCTCAGAAGTCTAATGGTATGGCAGAGACACAGCTCAAGTGCATGGTAGAATCATATAGATGTCTTGAAACGAGATCTTCGGAGCTGGAAATCGAGTTGACTACTCTTAAAGGAAAAATGGAAAACTTAGAAGATGAGCTTCAAGAAGAAAAGGATAATTACAGCGAAGCTTTAGCCAAATGCCAAGAACTTGAGGAGCAATTGCAAAGGTATATTAACATTACTCTCTTTTAAGTATCTAAGAGTCTCTAACTTGTCTTTTCCTTTAAAACTTCAGGAAAAACCAAAATTGTCCGGTTGGTTCAGTAGATGAAGTTAATCCTAAAAGCAAGCAGGTAAATCTTGAAGCAAACCCATTATTATCTAACAATGATTTTAGTTGATCGGTTTTAAAATGTTAACACAGGACAATGAAATAGCGGCTGCTGCAGAGAAGCTAGCAGAATGTCAAACGACTATATTGCTTCTTGGGAAGCAACTCAAATCCATGTGTCCTCAAGCAGAACAGGTTGCTTCTTCCGCAAGCCAAGAAAAAACCCTAAACCTTGAAGAAGACGAATACGCAACTTCGACAAATCCTCAAGATAACAAATTGAGTTCGCCTTCAGACATAGAGACTCCATCAGAGACGACAATGGGATCTCCGACAGGGTCGAAACATAGACACACCAAGTCAAACTCATCGTCGTCCTCATCAGGACTTACTCCTGAGAAACACTCTAGAGGATTCAGCCGGTTCTTCTCTTCTAAGGCAAAGTAAAAATAAATAAAATAAGTATATCTAACTATGTATATCGTATCTATTTCTACTAAGTTTGTGGGTTCTTTTTTAACTGTTATGTGTAAATGTTCTTTTTTAGTTTTTGTTTCTAATATTATTTTTTTTTTGTTTTGTTTACGGCGTGTTACGTGTAGTATACTATACCTATCTCGTTTTTTTGGTTGCTTTTAATATAGGGAAATAGGCATAAATATGTTTTTAATTAAGTGAATGTTCAACTCAAAAAGGAATGTTAGAGTATGCTCTCAATATTATAACTTACTTCCTATTTATTGTCTGGATTTTTTTTTTTTTGGTAATTAACCGGGGAAAACCCCTTTATTTATAAAAAAATAAATCACAAT
The DNA here is from genome assembly GCA_900406425.1 of Iberis pinnata. NCBI lineage: Eukaryota > Viridiplantae > Streptophyta > Magnoliopsida > Brassicales > Brassicaceae > Iberis > Iberis pinnata. The sequence continues at coordinate 2,683 of OVBE01004178.1, read as the reverse complement.
CGAGTTTGTCTCATACTACCACTATCCGACACATCCTCTTTTACAATTGAGGCTACAACACCCGAAATAACATCAAAACCATAGAAATCCAAAGACAATGAAAACGCGTGATTAGCTAACCCGTCTGCAAGACGATTAGCTTTCCTAAAAACAAGTGAAACGCGGATCGTCCAATCCTTCGAAGTAAAGCCGTAGCACAAACGCACAAACTACGTATGAAAAAAAAATTATTATTATTATTATTTTGACAACATGGAAAAAGTTATTTAACCCACAAATTTTCAAATTTTGGTAATTTAATCAATGAATTATGTAATACTTCAATTGTCATCAAAAACATTTAAAACATAAACTCAATAATTAACTATGATTAACATTCACTTTCACTGACATTACATAATTATACATAAAATTATTTAATAATTAATTATGATTTCAATGTTAAAACGTGTGACAAAAAAATCATATGTCAAAACGTAGTTAACAACATGGAAAAGTCCAAAATTCAAGAGGCTATAAAAAATTAAATAAAGTTGTAATCTTTGCTTGGAAGACAAAATTCCTTTACATCCTTTTTAATATAAGATTTTTATTAACTTTGCATATTTATATATAAAGTTGTTATCATTTGATTTTGCTATAGTTAATTTTCGGACTTAAAACTTTAACAAAGTTTTACATGCACATTCAATATAAATTTAGAATTATTATTGTAAGAGCTTTGATTTAATATAAATTTTTTATAATTTGTCAATCTAAAAATAATATGAAAATTTGGTCTAACCTTAATCAATGAAAAATTTAAAGATTTTTTTTAAAAAATTTTCGTTTTTAAAATGTATAAAGATAGAAAATAGTATAGACTATTTTGATCGAAGAGAGAAAGATATAGTAAATAAAGTAGAGCATGGTTAAAAATATTTCACTTATTAGGGTGAATATCAAAATTAAATGGTCTTTCAATTTTGTAACTCCGTAGGTTTTGCACTGTGGATTCTTGGTACTTATTATTAGCTTTGGTGGTTGATAGTAGAGAGAAATGTATTAGGGTTTTTTCTTCTAAAAAGAAAGAATATATTGAACCAACGATTTGTCAGATGAGAATATTTTCTACATCTTGTCTTTCCTTCCAATAAAAGAGTATGCTTTAACATCTATCCTTTCAAAGCGATGGCCTTATATCTTTCCCTTCACGTCGAATCTTCACTTAGCAATAGAGAAATTTTCATGGATTTTGTGGATATAGCATTGGATGTGTCTGGCAATTTTCGATAAAATATCGAAAGAGTATTCACTCGAGTTATATCACTGACTGGATGATGGACGTTCTCAAACGTGATGTTGTAAATCTCAATATAGAAATCAAACGAATAGAAAATGTAATTTTTTGTTCACTGGAAAAGAAGATGTGAACAAAAAAAAAACATGTGTTTTAATGCCTCTTGAGATGTTCACACAATTGTTGGACTGAAACTAGCAAAAGGGTTATATGTTATGCTTCTTCACAATATTTATCTTCCATCACTTAAGATTCTCTCTCTTTATTCCTTTTACTTCTATGGCACTCAATGTGTTTTAGAAAAGATTTTCTTTGCTTGCCATGTGCTTGAGGAATTAACTATTCATAGTCGCACTTGGCAAGATGGAAATGTCTGTCACACACTCTTCTTTTCTGCTCTTGAGAAGCTTACTATAATTAAGTCTAGTGATGGTTTTGATTTTTGGGACATGACTCTAGATACACCAAACCTTTCCCTTTTAGACATTTCTGGTGTAGCTCCAAAAAGTTATCCAACTGTTAATCTTGAGTCTCTTGTTGTAGGTAAGATTGGCCTTGTTTATTATCATTAAAATAATGGCAATCCGACAAATTTGATTAAGGGATTAAGAAATGTTGAGGTCTTGGTGTTAGATCTATTAAGTGGGATCAAATGAATAATTAAATGTGGTAGAACCATTAGTTAATTAGCCCTATTAAGTAAGTGGTCACTTTTGTGATTAAAAAAAGATATGAGCATAAATGTTATGAAAAATTAATGTGTGGATACCCTTTGGCAATTTCTAATTTGATGAGAGGTCAAATTAAAAATCATTCTATGTATATATGCGGTTATATTAAGATTATATGGGCTTTGTGTATTGGGATTGTTGTATAGGATTATAGATTCTCTATGTATAAATTTAAGAACTCCCACTTTGTAACTTTGTAACTTTGTAACTTTGAAATTTTGAGTAAAGTGAATACAAAATCTTTCATCGTATCAGAGCCAAAAAAGCTTGAGAAGTTTGTTCATAAGAAAATCTAAAAATTGTCACACAATGAAATATAAAAATTGAGGTATTATGTGTTCTTATTATTCGAAGTATGGTCATGATGTTCAATCATGTTATCAAATGCAAGGATATCCAGATTGGTGGCTGGAAAAGTATGGAGAAAAGAGAAGAAACGAGGATTTTTCTGTCGAATTAGGGGGGAAAGTTGGTACGTGATAGTAGGATTTTAGTCCTATATGGGCTATCAATCAACTCATCGTTGTAGTATGGGTTTTTATGTCAATCCATAATGGGAGCGTACTAAGCAATGTGGATGTATTGGGCTTTAAAGTCAAGCTGATGTTAAAAGGGGTTTGGATGCTAAAAGGTCCTAAGTGAAACGAAAGTAAAAAGCATAAAAACAGAGAAA